>JAGDYQ010000150.1:2537541-2599590 GCA_021962125.1 Bulinus truncatus
CCCATATTTAGTTCCAGAAGTAAATACATAGCTTGTTATATATCATTTTGTTGGAAATGATCTGAACATTTAAAATCTAAAAAAAAAGTTATAATATTATGCCGTTTTTTTGTGGTTGCCATGGAAACAGGAAAATAGGCTAAAAAATTACTATATACTAAAAACGCTATAACTTTTTTTCTGCTGAATAAAACTTAATTCTGTTTTTTGATCTGAATTGGCAATTAAAATATCTAGAAAGTTACGTTTATTTATTATTATATTATCATTAGTTAAAAAATTATGAATTTAAAAAAAAAAAAATTAAAAAAATTAAATATCAAAAAAAATACTTTATGTAATATTTTTAAAAGTTGTTAATATATTTTAATGTAAAAACGTAACTTTATAGCTAATGTACATACAAATGTACCTGCCAATTTTCAGCTTTGTATCTATGCAATGAACAGAGCCTTAGAGATTTAAGTTTTGAAAATCGCAAAAAAATGCAATTTTGAGAAAAAGGGAAAAAACTAATAAAATGCTTTACTATTGATAACCTGTAATATAATTATCAGCTTTAACTTAATTTTTTTAATACCTATCCACCCTTGCTTCATTATGAACACAAATAATTGATATAAGTTACATGGAGAATTTATAATAAAGAAATGAAAAACATCATTTGAATGTTTTAAAAAATGCTCATTTTTTATTAAAATGAGCAATTGGTATTAGAATAAATAAAATACATATTATTTAAATAATAAAGTTACTTGATTGTTCCTGATTAAATCCAAGTATTTCTGTGTCTCAGTGTGCACCAGACTCATAGGTATTACCATCTATAGTGTCTTCATTCCTTTGATTCTGCCTACGCTGAATGGCACTGTACTTTCTTTTCAATTTTGAAGCAATCTCTGATGATGCATTAGCTTTTTTTATTCTAGCTTCATCTTTATCTGTCAACATTCTAAATGCAACAGCAGATGGTTTAAGATGCAGAGTTTCTAACACAGAGAATAGCTCACATGATCCCTCATTGAACGAAGAAACAGCACGTCCCACAGCAGCTCGAACCCTAGAAAGTCCCATAAATGATGTTTTGGGGCAACGCAGCCAAATCATATTGTTAAGGCTTTCATTTCTGTTTTGAGTGCCACCATGAATCAATCTCTTCAAGAGATTATCCTCTGACATTCTCCTGTATACAGGAATGACGCTGTGTGCCACAGTTTGAGAAAGAAATGTAGATTGGCGATGTTCAGCATGACTGGGAGCCGAGACACCATTAGCTATAGCTTTCTGGTAAAAGCACCAGCTGTTAGGACCTGTAGGGCACTGTTGATGTCGAGGTTCTTTATCTGTGGACATTGAATGCCATAAAGAGCCCCAAATGGCATTTTTCATTTTTGTTATATCTGGAATGTTACTAAGAACAGCTCCTCGATAAAAATTTTGCAAGCTGTCACATTTAGCGTCTGTGAGTCTCCCAACGCCTCTGCCTCCAAGTCGTTCATTTTTAGCCAGCTTGCGCAAGCTGTACCCATTCTTTTGTGCGCATGGTTCACACAATCAAGCTTTTCCACTGTGAAGTCTGCATAAGGTTTAGCATCACACACAGCTTTGAATGCTGAAGAGTCACCGTCAGATAGCATTTCCAAATATCTGAATCCGAATTTATCCACTGATCGACTCCACAATATAACTGCTGCAGCAGCCTCCATGGATTTACTAGATGCCTCATGATTTTTGCAACAGTCAGGAGCATGTTCTTTTTTCCAAGTTATCATCTCTTCATTTGATTTATTTTGATTATCTGCAAGCTTGCATGCATGGCAGTATTTACTTAGAACATGATAATCGACTACCAAACCAGTCAGTATATCAATACATGCACCTACACCATAAAGAGACGTGAAGCCTCGCTTCTGCCATGTCCCATCATAAGATACACTTATGTTGATGATGGGGTTTTCTCCGGCATCAATTGCAGATTTCAAATCTTCGTCATTCTCTGCATATGCTTTTCGAACAACATCTGCAGTGCATTGAAGCATGACATTTCCAGTTTCAATTTCTGCATCTAAAATTAAAAAAAATTTAATATTAGATTAGTTTGTTAGCATAAAAATAATTGTGATTTTGAGAAAAAAAGCTTATGGATTTTTTAAAATGATAGGCCTATAATGCATTTCTCTTGGTATAATTTTTTTGTTATATGTTGATACCTTCAATATCAAACTAATCTGACCCCTTTTATGGTATGCCATTTGTTGTTAAATACTAATAATATTAATATAACAAGTTATTGTTTAATAAAAATTCAATAAAGAACATAATTATAATATAACTATATTTAAAATAAAACATTAGCCTTACCTGTAACTATCTTATCATGTTCCTGAAAAGTTGACAGTGCCATGCCAGGAATACCCATCACTACACTAAATGTGTTGAGAATGTTGAGTCCTCCACCACACTCATGACTAAATAAATCCATTCGTCGATTAATTTCATATGGCAAATTGTTCTTGTCTGTGTAAGACATTCTAGGTGATGACATTGTTTTTATTTCATAACCACATTCACCACATGTTAGTTTCATCATGGATGAAAAGCCAGCATGTTCGTCAGCAGCTAGGCTTATTGTAACACGAGGTTTTATACATATCGGACACAGCAACTCGTGCAGCAAAATATTTATTTGCTTTAAATGTAGTAGAATCCAAGTTTGTTCTTCTACATCTTTTATTCTGTCAGCTGCACCCAACATAGCAATCTTTTTTGCAGTATCACTTTGAGTTGTTTGACAGTTATCTGCTGTAACGTGGTTTTCATCACATTTTCTCTTTTAGCCGCTGCTGCTAGCTTACTTTGGGCTTTTCTGCATGCATACTTAGGACGAGGCATTTTAGAATGAAGTTTTAAACTTAAAATGTGTCTTTTCCAAGATATAGATAGAAAATAACGCTTTATTACACACGAGGCGATAGAACGTAAATGAACAAGACGCTAGTTTGTTTACAGATGGAAGCCATACTTGTTAGGCCGCAGTAAATGCATTCGACCAATGGAAATTTGTTAATGCTGACTTACTTCTATTCCATTGGTCAATATTCTTTTACTATGACCTTTTTTATGAATGAACTTACACACTTGTAGTTGTAGTAATAAATAGAAGGTTTCATGCGACTTTACGACGTCATAAACAAGGCGATGGATAGGCTATTTTTAGAACAAAGAAAGAGTTCACTACGCAGATGTGTAGCTTAGCTTCTCCTGATGACGTAGATGTGTATATTATGTGGGTTTGCGTAACGTTACTACGTGATGTAGAGTTTGAGAAAAGTTATACGTGAAATAAAACGACTAAAAATACTTGTTGTATACATAATTTAGCATCAAAATAAAGTATTTTGCACTCTCTAGTCAGCCATAAAACTTAAGAGATTTGTATGAAAATGGTTAAACATTAAGAAAACACTAAAAAGCAAAAACTGTTGGGGGAAAAATAAAATCGAAAAAAGTCTTCGGTATTCCCCCTTAATGATAATAAAAAAACAATCACAAATACAGGTATCAAAGAGCGGAAGTATTTATTAGATGAAAAATTAAATAAACCAAATATGGCATGACTATTATATATAAACAGCAAATTTGAAAATAAGAGTTGGTGCCATAAACAAAAGCTTTTTTTTTAAACTCAGAAAATGTAAGAGCTGTAGGTAAGAAATGTTTAACAATGTTGTCCTTGTGTGGCATTTCATGATAAAATGTAAGCGCTGTAGGTAAGAAATGTTTAACAATGTTGTCCTTGTGTGGCATTTCATGATAAAATGTAAGCGCTGTAGGTAAGAAATGTTTAACAATGTTGTCCTTGTGTGGCATTTCATGATAAAATGTAAGCGCTGTAGGTAAGAAATGTTTAACAATATTGTCCTGGTGTGGCGTATTATGATAACACGCGAACAGAAATAAATGTTTAACATTGTTTCTGAATCAAGACATACACTTTAAATGTTGGCTGGTGTCCACACAGCTTCTGTTACACCGAGTAACATTTCTGACATAACTTCACTGGTAAATTATCAGAAGAAACACTGTACAGAGCAGGGAGAGTTGTACTAAATATAAACTTATTTTATGTTTATCTTGCTAGATCCGGGTATTATAGAAATAACTACAGGTATGCATTTAAAAAAAAAAACTGCAATAAAAAAATAAATATGTAGACTTCTAACAATTAAATGTTGATCAGTTGATACAACTTAACGTACACTTTATTGATTGGTGTTAGCTAATAAAAATGTGGAAAGCGTGGTTATTGTATTAATAGCAGCGTCTGTTTATTTCTCCAAGCATGATATTATTCACTCCATTGCGGTGTAGAAATGTCTGTTTTAAAAAAAATGACAGTCTTACAGTACTTAATCTTACTAGTGATACATGGAGAAAGCTACGGATTTCCCACCACCCACACTTATAATGTCACCGACCTATGTATTATACCATCATGTCTACCTTTTCAAAAATTTCACCTTGACATTGCGCTTAAGCAGACATTTAAAATACATTTTTTTTAAATTGCCGACATCTGCATTCTCATTTCTTACCAACTCCCCACCTCCTTCCCCCGGCCGCTATAATTCTACAATTGTTACACCTTATCTGCACCATAGTTAAATGCATAAAAATCGTATGATTACTAGCTAACTTCGTTTAATGACAGCTCATCTTAAATATAAATGTTTAAATTTAAAAAAAAAAAACATTAACTATCATGCCCTGTAATAGACTTTGGGTTTCCCAAAATTGTAGGTCGCGACCCAAGTGTGGGTGTCGGAATGTGTCGAGGGAGATGTCAGAAAGGAAAAAAAAGCTCAAAGCTTGCAATTAATAAAACTACTGTTAGATACTCATGTAAATGTATGACACGTAATTGTTACTGTCAAGAATTATTGTTTTAAATTGGTATGGTCGAAGCAAGTATTTAATTCTATTGCTAAGCACAGCAGCCGGTCCATTTGTTATTATATTAATTATAAAACAACACATTTTTCATTCTTTCTGTTACCCTTTGTCTCAGGTGGGTCGCCAAACAGTTTTTCAAGGTCGGGAACCTCTTAGTTAAAGAAAGTTGACATTACTGACATTAAATATGACTAATAGTATTATTGGTTGTAGCAATGGTGCACTATTTCATGCCCGGGGGGGGGGGAGAATATAACTAACACAGGAACATAGCCAACTCGTGGAATTAAATAGGACGTGAACAAAACATAAAGAAAAGGAAATGGGTTGTTTGTAGAGATGAAAACTGATCTCAACCGGTGACACGGCATCACCACAGAAAATATTTTCAGTACACATGGAGGAGTTTTGAATAACCACTATACTTTCTGTTGGCGTGACTGTCTGTTAATTGGTTGAAATAAATTATTCAAAACAGTCAAATATACACCCGAGGACAATGGCGTAGCTAGCTTTAGTGGCGCCGAGACTGAATATAAAATAAAGCGCCATGACAGTGCCCTAAGGGAATTAAGTGGTCAAAATGCCTCGTTAGCTGTGGGCAAAAAAGTGTTTGAGGCAGGTAATAAAAATCGGCTGATTCCAGTACTCCATTAAAAAAATCTTAAACCTGTAAGTCGGAGTGAGGACTTTTTAAACAGCGATACACTTTGTGTATGATACATATTATGTGATATGTAGTAGTTGATTATTAAAAGTTATATGACGTGCCATGAAGCATCCACAAATAGAATCTGCTAGCATCTTGTACATTTGTTCCATCTAACATCATCTATACACCTGTATTTGTTCTTGTTCTATTCGTCGCCCAGTGTTAACCTTTGAGTTAAAAAAAGTTACACTGCCTCAGACATTTACGTTAATTTCATCTGTCACCAGGACCAGCTGTTGACCTACATACAAAATAAGTGAACCTGTTAAAATTTAACCACAGACTGAATAATAAAAAAAAATAAATAAAACCTGCGTGGTTTCAAAAGTCAACACACAGTTGCACAGAAAGAAACTTCAAGATCTACATACAGCACACGAGGAACATAGCAGGAACTAACGATTCGAAAAGTTCCAAATAATACATAATAAATTCAACACATATTGACCATGTGCGGGAACTAGCAGTCCCATTAATGTATAACATATAGCAACACACATCGAGTCATTTTGTTAAGTAAAAGTGACACAATCGTGCACATACATGCATTGTGTTTTATCAAGGTAATAGTACAGACATTTGAGATACAAACATAGCCACTCTATATACCCGCTACAATTTTGATTTTAAATGGATAGTTAACAAATGCAAAAAAAAAAATGAAAACTTTAATGATTGGATCATAAGGTAATAACGATGAAAAAAAAACGTATGATTGATGACACTTTTTTTTCTGTTTTGAGAAATATCGTTAAGTTTATCTTGTGATCTAAATAATTCATAAATATTTACTTTATTTTTCCTTGTCAATATTAGATTCCGTAGCGAACATTTCTGGTTTTTAGGTGGTATTATTCATATTTATTCTAAATGCATTTATATATTGTGTGCAGAATTGAACACAAAATACAGTAGAACGTCGTTTATCCGAATCGATTGGGATCGGACACCGTTCTGGTTCGCGATTGTTTGGATAACTGACAACCGAATGCGATTCATACAGTATATGAAACCGGACACTATACGAATATTAAGATTAAGGCAAGTTATGAAGGGCCTAAATTAAAATCGCTTTATGACGCCTAAAACGGGATCCCTCACCTTGGGTTTTCCCATCACTTTTGACCTCATGCGAAACAACTGTTGAGCATTGCACTGTTCGAAAATATATTCATATACAGCCGTGGTCCCCAACACGCGGAACAGTACCGGTCCATGGAAGGAATGTTACTGGGCAGCCCAAGAAACTTAAAATTATTTCCTTTTTCTTTATTTCTCTCGTGACTCTGTGACTTTCCATGGACGAGAAATAATCAACGTCCCCTCCTCCCTACCAGTGGGGCGCGGTGAAATTATCTAACGCTGACCGGTCCGTGGTGAGAAAAAGGTTGGGGACCACTGATATACAGTACTTGTAGATGACATAATAAAAAACTTGTCCGGAAATTTGACGCTCCGGATAATAAACGTTCGGATAAACGATGATCTACTGTACTTACAACTATTTGAGGCATGTTGATAAAAAAAAACTCTGAAAAAAAGATAGATTGGGGTATACCTTGATTAAAAACTGTGATATAAGCAGAGAAGAAACTTGTAAAGGTAGAAGACACTTGAGTTGATTTTTAAACCACCAAACAGAAAGACTTTGATACCACACTTAACTTTCGTGCTCCACCGTAGACATAACGTGACAGTCCTACCTCAAGTGCAGCTAATAAACTGTCACGGTCGACCAATGAATCCCACCACCCACACGACCCCGCCTCTCAACACGTACTCTAGTTTTTTTTTTTAAAAGAGGATACAGGGCAGCAGTGGATGGCTTTCATCAATCATGTTCAGCTCACGTGAGCGTGTAAGAAGGATGAGTGAAAGGGGAGACAGCGAGAGACACGTCGAGTGTGTTAGCGATGTCTGAGTACAGCACAAACAAGCTATCTGGCTCACCAAAACACAAGCCGAAAAAGATAAACACGTAACACATGCAGGTAATCCTTTGAGTACACTCACCTGAGAACATGATGCGCGGTCATACCTACAGACAAACATGCACTTAAAAAAAAGTAAAACAATGCGTGCAAAACAATCACGAAATATTATTGGGAATTGGGCGAGGGGGGGGGGGGTGCAGATAGTTCTTACGTGCAGTTGTTAATATAGAGCGTTAGCATTGCCAGTGCAGTAGAATCAAACAACGACATTTCCGATCAACCCAAATAATTATCATGGCAAGAAAAACTGTACGTATATCAAAATAAATATGCATGGCAGATTATATCGAAAGACCACAGACAGACATACTGAAAGAGCACATATAGGCAGACTAACAGAAACAGACAGATAGATTTTTAAAAAAAAAAAGATAATTTATAACTATTCAGGACACTTGTTATATAAAGATATATTTGCAGAAAATGTTCACACATAAATATATTAAAGTTAATCAACAGTTTTCGTTCTCGAATTCATTAAAATGCATGGATTACGTGGTTGAGTAAAGAAAGAAAAAACAAGCAATTAAGCCTGTTCCATTCTGGACACAGGACGTGTTAGCGCATTTTCTTGTTATGTATCAGTACGTATGTTACTTTCAGTAAATATTTGTAAATTTTGGAAATGTTTATAAATTCAATTGTGTAATGCATATATCTGTAAAAAAAATATTATAAAGACGTTTCTTTATATTTGAAAAAAAATTATTTTCTCTTAAATCTAACTACAAGTGGTTTGTGGTTACTGAAATAGGACTCATAATTGAAAACATTCGAAATTATAGTCATTTAATCGTCCGAAAACTCCGTCAATTGTTGCATAGCTCTGATACTTTCAATTAAACTCAGAACACAAGCTTACTATTTCATTTGATGAGCTTCTTAATAAATCTACGTGCTGCAGTATTTCGCACCAAATGAATGGGTTATTGAACGTACAAGGTGTATATATAATATATAAGCCCCTTAGGAGCCCTGAAGCCCGGCCCTCAGAGGTCCTATCGCGAAATGGACTTTTGATGTACACTTGGCAGGCCAAGACCTACAAAATGATATATACATCATGGGTCTAGGACTTATGGTTGTTGAGATATAGGCGCTCTTTATTAATATAGCTTATATAGCAAAAACGGTACTAAGCCCCCTTTTACGGCCCTGAGAGGTCAGATCGCGAAATGGAAAAAAGACATTTCTTGGCAGGCCAAGACCTACAAAATGATATATACATCATGGGTCTAGGACTTATGGTTGTTGAGATCTAGGGTGATGACGGACAGACGGACAGACAGACAAAACGGGGACAATAGAGCATTTTTTTTTCGAAAATGCTCTAAAAACCGGATTAGAGATTACCTGTAATTAGACTTGACAGATTAACAGCTGTCCGTGCTATTTTAATGAGATAATTTGGACAGAGTGCACTTTGTGAGTCTATCTATCGTCACACCACGGGTAGCTGTGTGTAGAGACATTTTTAAGCATATGTAAACTAGGCGGTGCCTAGACTGCCAATTTCTAAAGGGAGTCCCTTGTCGGGACCCACAAGCACGTCCGCCATTGTCTGGGGGGGGGCCTGGGGTTAAAGTACTTAGCAGTTGTGGATCATAGGGTCTCGGTTGGAAAGATTATTAGGGCCCCAAGATTTGCAGGCGATGGTTTTGACTGCGTATTAACTTTTGACTAGATCCCAAAATATAAGTGCCGCTCCAAATATAACCCTTTCGCCTAAAGCCCACATAAACACAGAGACAGCTCTATGTAGGAGTATCTCTTATTGGCAAGAAATAAGGATAAAGGTGAAAATGATCTATTCAAAATTATATTATGTGTATTCATTTGTGCGGAAAGAGTAAAATAATAATACAAGTAAATATTTACATCAAGACATTATTAATATCTCATGTGGATATATCAGTGTGCACAATGCAGGAAAATGAACATATAAACACTGAATCAAATTATGAATAAAATACGGAAATCAAGACCTAGACGGATTCCCCCAACACCATCCATTCATACGAAATCATGCATACATTTTTTTCTATTCAATAATGGATTTATTTTACGCGTTTTAGTATGTTAGTAGAATTACTTTAATAGCAAGAAAAAAAAGACAACACAAAATAACAACGTATTGGTCAGGGGTGGCCATAAATGAGGTCAATGAGAGTACATTATAGTATTTTATTAAGTAATAAAAACTGGTAGGTTGGGGTTTGGTGACCGAAAGTAAATGAAATTTTTATTTTAAATTACTCATTGGGAGCCGTACTAAATTTCAACAGAGCCTTATGTCTCGGCCTCTAAGAGGCAAATTTAGCCACCATTGGTGTTGGCTAAACTATTCAGTGGCTAGTATAATAGTATATTATTCCAAAAATTGTATCAACTTGCATGAAGTTCGTGCTATATAATATATAATATACAGAATGCATTTTTCCGAAAGCCGCCATAACTGTGTATTTATGTTATGTTTATTAATATTAATGTGCTATACTCTTAAAAAAGGAAATAACAAAAACGGTAATTTTTTATAGTCTTTATTAGATGACATTTTAAATAGCTATGCGCTTTCTGCATGATTTATATCATGTGGTTCGTGCATTATATCTATAGAGTATCATCTAAATGTATTCCATCATGTAGTTATTTATTAGTTTACAGACAAACCAAAGTTTTACATTAACAATGTCTGCCTTCAACTAAACAGACTTGCCAAGACCACATTCCAGGCTAATTAATACACAAAAAGTAGAAACAACTCTGGAGTCAAATCAGAATTTTTAAAATCCGGGTTATCTTAGTTTGAATCAATTGGATAAGTTCTTAACATTCGTTATATGTGGGGTTGTTTTTTGTTCGTTTTTTCAGTTCAAGAGTTTGACCATATGTTGTTTGTTTATGAGAGGACAAAACTGCAACCGAGTACAAGTGCATACTGAGGACCAGTATCACCCATCATAGCAGGACCAGTATCACCCATCACAGCAGGACCAGTATCACCCATCACAGCAGGACCAGTTACACCCATCATAGCAGGACCAGTATCACCCATCACAGCAGGACCAGTATCACCCATCGTAACAGGACCAGTATCACCCATCATAGCAGGACCAGTATCACCCATCACAGCAGGACCAGTATCACCCATCATAGCAGGAGCAGTATCACCCATCATAGAAGGACCAGTATCACCCATCATAACAGGCTTATTGGACGCCCGAAACTTTGTAGAATCTTTCACAAGCATTGACATGCATCGATGTGGATAATAACTACCGTAGTTCGTGATATGTATTAATAAAAATATCTACATTCATTTTTTATATTATAAAACAACACTCAGGGAAGTCATATTACATACATCTTGTCAGGGCCGTCTTAAGGTCATCGGAGGCCCAGGACTTTCAAAAGTCGTAGGCCCTCCCCGACTTCATTTTTAATATTTTTTCAAGAATGCACCCGCACTTCTTTGCGATTTGAAATCTAAATAAACTTTCCACATTGTTAATTATTCTATCCAGACTATATGCAGTGATGACGTAGTAATTCCGGTGTTACGTCATGTGCTTCGCATTGGTTGTTAAACGTTTATCGTGTGCTTCTTTTTTCATAAAAAAATTTAAAAAATAAAGAAAGTACTTTTAAATAACCATGTTTGATGGATACACGCGAGTGAATTTGAGAAGCGGAAGAAAAAGGAGAAAGAAAAAAGCATTGAAAAAATTCGGGGTTTGTTACTGTAATTTATAAGCAGAGACACTGATTGCATTACTGGTAAAACTAGTGAATAGTGACATTTCATTTACTTCTTCGGCCACAATGTACACCAACAATCCCGCAATACCAGAAATAATGTTGCCGGAGTGTGCTGAAAAAAGTGAAACAGTCGAAACAAGTGTTACAAAGGAAAAGGTATCTGCAAATTCTGTTTTGGGTCATGCTGCTGTGTTTGATTTGCCTACAGACTCAGACTGTATATTAGGGTCAGTAGGATATGCCGGTTTGAAGTATGAGCTGCATGACAAAGAATACAGTTACTCAAATGATTATCTGATTGGGAGATAACTGCACATCTAAGAAATTATTGTGCTGAACATCTTCCTTCACAAAATTTGGAGTCAGATTTTACATTAAAGGGATAACAATTTGGTGACAAGATCAGTTTTGCACACAAAAAATATTTTGCTAATATGTTAACAAATGGTGATATTGTCACGCGAGACTGGCTTCTCTATTCTCCTTCAACGGGTAAAGTGTTTTGTTATGTGTGCAAGCTGTTTGACTACAACACCTGTTTTGTAAATCAGTTTATCGATGGTTTTGATTAGGGAGCGACCGATATGCCCTTCTACCGATAGTCCGATACCGATATTTTCCCCCAGCATTTTTACCAATACAGATATTTTCTTTTTAGGGGCTGTCCATTATTTATGTCAACACATTTTTGGCGATTTTTACCTCCCCCCCCCCTTGGCAACAACTTGTCAAACTTCCAGAGACCCCCCCTCCTATAAAATTACGTCAACATTTGATTACCCCCTCCCCTAAAAAAGGTGGCTTCCAAAATGTTTATGTGGCAAAATTAGTAGGAATATAGTTAGTTTAATTAAAATACAGAATGTTAAGCGAGTGTGTAACACAGAACTACAAACGCTGCTTAATTTTCCTATTTATTAAGTAATTATATTAAATTTAAAAAAAGTAACATTGTTGACGTCAACTTTTCTTGACCTCCCCCCTCCCCCTTGCCAACAATTGTCAAAAATTTCCTGACCCCCCTCCCCCCTATTTTGTTGACGTAGTTAATGGACAGCCCCTTAAGCAACAACAATGCCAAACACGTGTTGTTCTCGTGCTGTGTGACGTATGTCAACCCATGTTCACCCTTTCCCTGTCATATTTTGTAACACTTCGCCCACGCGTGTCTTGTTTACCCCCCCCCCCCCAACTTCCCATCCCAAAAAAAAAATACACACAGATGTTCACTAATTGTATCATTCAAGGTCATACATTAGAATTAAGAAATGCCAATCCTATTGTTTCAAGGTCATATCTCTGATGTAGACGTGACAATTTCTGTGTACGGGTTTTTTTTTTTCCTTTTTTTTTTAAATCTTGTCTGATCTGGTTATAGAATTGGGTTATTTACTGATTTTTTTTCTGCAACTCTTTTGTGAAAAAAAAACAATGTGTCGGCAGCCAAAAAAACGGCCGGTCCGATAGTTAACCCATAGTGCCAATATCGGTTCGACTATCGGTCGCTCCCTACAACAATCGGCCGATCCGATATTAACCGATAGTGCCAATATCGGTCCGATACCGATACCGATCCGATTATCGGTCGCTCCCTAGTTTTGATGACTAGAAAAACGCCATCGCAAGGATTACATCACACGAGAAGGATCACATTGCTGCTCTGTCAATGATGTTAGAATGTCGACATCTAGAATTGACGCAAAACTGCAAAAGGATAAGCAAAAATTGCGCAAATACTGGACTGATGTTTTCAAGAGAATAGTTGCTTTGATAAGATTTCTTGCTAAAAGAGAGTTAGCTTTTCGCAGTGACAGCCATTTACATAATTGTTATAACAATGGAAATTACCTTGGTTGCATTGACTTTTAAGCTGAATTTGATCCCTTTCTAAAGGAACACATTGAGAGACATGGAAACCCCGGAAAGGGTAATGTATCATATCTTTCTGCAAGTATATGTGATGAATTTATTGAGTTGATGGGATCCAAAGTATTGACGCAGATACTGTCTGAAATTAAGAATGCTGCTAAATATTATGGAATCAGTATCGATTCCACTCCTGACATCAGTCATGTTGTTGTTCGCTATGTTCTCACAAGTGGAAGTGTTGTAGAGCGTTTTCTTCAGTTCATTCCAATTGAACAACACGTTGGTAAATACCTTTTCGATCTGTTGGTGAGTACTCTCAAACTTCATGGTATAGATATCGGCAATTGCAGATCGCCTTCCTATGACAATGCGAGTAATATAAGTGGTATTTATTCGGGAGTAAAAGCTTGATTTAGTGAGATTAATAAATTAGCGGAGTGGTCTGCCCACAGCTTAAATTTGGCAGGCTCATCTGTTGTGGAGAGCTGTTCAGCTGCATTCAACTATTTTGTTATTGTTCAGTTAGTCTACACGTTTTTTTTTTCGCTATCACCGCAGAGATGGTTAAAATTGACAGAGTGCCTGAAAGAAAAAACTTTATGTTGCAAGGGGTATCCGCAACAAGGTGGCCAGCACGAAGTGACACTACTAGAGCTTTTTATGCGAATTATAAGGAAATAATTCGACAAGCAATGTCTGATGTTGCTACAAGCGAACCTCAACCACCAGCATCTGTGCATGAAGCCAAATCACTCATAAAGACGTTGGTCCATTTCGAGACAACGTTCATATGTGTGATTTTGGAAAGATTTGCTCCAAAAAAAATGACATTGTCAACAAAGCTCTACAGGAGCCTGGAATTGAGTTAACGACCATCATCAACTTGTATGACAGTCTTGTTCTTAACTTTCATGATACACGCGATAAATTTGAAATGTAGGAAGGTATAGCAAAAGAGCTCTCACAAATGAACTATAAAGAATGTACACATCGCAAACGACAGGACACCGATTTCAAGATGAAGTTGTGGATGATAATGAACTGGTTTTAGGTATGAGTCCTAGTGACAAATTCCGTACTCAGTCTTATTATGTTATAGATAGACTTATTACTGAGATGGGAAAACGGCGAGCAGACTACACAACACTATATGAAAGTTTCAACTTTCTTCTGGACAGATCTCTGTCAATTGATCAAACAGTTTCGAAAGCCAAGTCACTAATTGAGATGTACCCATCAGATCTGGAAGAGGCATTTACTAATGGATTTCTTTTGTTCTCACTGATGTTTGCTGACAAGAAAACTGTGGCTGAAATGCTTACAGCACAAATAGGTTGGTGACAATTTTTTCCAAATGCAATTATTGCTTTCCGGATCTATCTTTCAATTTTTGGAACATGTGCTGAAGGGGAATGTTCCTTTTCTAAACTCAAATTGATAAAAACTTATCTTCGGTCAACGATGGGACAAACACACTATCCTCCCTGGCATTACTTTCAATTGAAAAGGATTTGATGAGGGAAATGCCATTTGAGGACGTCATATGTGACTTTGCTAAGACGAAGAACCGAAAAGTTAACATACTGTAATTTACAGATCTACAGCACTGCAGCTTGACTTGCTCAGGTGCTCATCTCACACGGTTATATATAGTTACTTTAATACAAACATTATTAAATTTTAATGGCATTCTGAACTTGTTTTCACTTTAAGTTCTGGCTTTCGTAGGCCCTTGAAAAGTCCGTAAGCCCTAGGCGTAGTCTACTGTGCCTAGTTGATAAAGCGGCCCTGCATCTTGTTGTTAGATCTTTGTTCTAAAGGGGCGGTCTTAACAAGTCAAATAGACGAGAGTGTGTGTGTGTGTGTGTCATAAGCGTGGGCCTGCAGCTTTGTCCTTGACCATACAATCAGCATTGTAACATTTAGGGGTCAAAACAATATGCACACTATCGCAAGGAAGTTGCCGATGTCAAATGTTGACACCAAGTGCCTTAAGATATTTCGTTTGTACCGTCACACTTTCTGCCATGCTATATTTGAAGTTTGCTTATAGTGTTTCAGTGAATTCGTGAATGTATTCATAATAGCCCAGAGATGGATAACTTTTTGAATCCCTCGCCACAAGGAGCTCTTCGAGTCAATATGCGGTCCGGATTAAGAGCAGAAATTTGACAGAAGGGCCGGAAAAAGAGCAGGGGACAGTTTTTATGTGAGATAAAACTGTACATGAAATGTAATCGCTTTAACTTAAAAGGTTTTAGAGCGCGGGTCGGATCAAACAGCCAAACAGACAGTACTGGCTCGTGGGAAGTGACGTAGTATGACAACCCATGGCCTAAGCAAGCGCAGAGATTTGTGTTCTACAAAACAAACACAAAAAAATATCACGTTTTATTGACTTATCGAATTCATCTGTCATAAAGATGGTCGCTTCAGGTCAGTTAGATTTCTATCAGTGCAACAATGTTATCTCTTTTTAAAAAAAGAACTGCCACGATCCAACAAAAAGCAAAGGTTGGCTAAAAGTGAATCCCTAAAGATGTCTGATGTGTTGTGTTGTGTGGTGTCAACACTCTAAAGGAGGCTGTCAGTGTGAAAAATACTTATATAAAATGTCTAGGAATTTGATCGATAAAAGTGAGAAATTCTATAAGCTTGGCTAACAATTCCGGCTTAGTAACTCGGGGAAATTACTGGTGGCTTTGAATGTGTAATAAGTAGTCTCTTTTTTAATATGCTATAGAAATATGCCTGGTAGGCCTACAAATTAAAAACAAGCAATTAAGCCTGTTCCATTCTGGACACAGGACGTGTTAGCGCATTTTCTTGCTATGTATCAGTACGTATGTTACTTTCAGTAAATATTTGTAAATTTTGGAAATGTTTATAAATTCAATTGTGTAATGCATATATCTGTAAAAAAAATATTATAAAGACGTTTCTTTATATTTGAAAAAAAAATTATTTTCTCTTAAATCTAACTACAAGTGGTTTGTGGTTACTGAAATAGGACTCATAATTGAAAACATTCGAAATTATAGTCATTTAATCGTCCGAAAACTCCGTCAATTGTTGCATAGCTCTGATACTTTCAATTAAACTCAGAACACAAGCTTACTATTTCATTTGATGAGTTTCTTACTAAATCTTGGTGAAACTACGTGCTGCAGTATTTCGCACCAAATGAATGGGTTATTGAACGTACAAGGTGTATATATAATATATAAGCCCCTTAGGAGCCCTGAAGCCCGGCCCTCAGAGGTCCTATCGCGAAATGGACTTTTGATGTACACTTGGCAGGCCAAGACCTACAAAATGATATATACACCATGGGTCTAGGACTTATGGTTGTTGAGATATAGGCGCTCTTTATTAATATAGCTTATATAGCAAAAAACGGTACTAAGCCCCCTTTTACGGCCCTGAGAGGTCAGATCGCGAAATGGAAAAGTTCAGATCGCGAAATGGAAAAGTCATTTCTTGGCAGGCTAAGACCTACAAAATGATATATACATCATGGGTCTAGGACTTATGGTTGTTGAGATCTAGGGTGATGACGGACAGACGGACAGACAGACAGACAGACAGACAAAACGGGGAAAGTGTTTCATTTTTATCACGGCTGAATTCGATTGCTTTTTAGTAATAGGACGGCCGAAAAAGAATATAAAGAATATGTTAGCAAAAAGCTTTTTAAAACTGGAAAATATCGTATGACTTTATACTAACCAAATAAAACTGGAAAATATCGTATGACTTTATACTAACCAAATAAAACTGGAAAATATCGTATGACTTTATACTAACCAAATAAAACTGGAAAATATCGTATGACTTTATACTAACCAAATAAAACTGGAAAATATCGTATGACTTTATACTAACCAAATAAAACTGGAAAATATCGTATGACTTTATACTAACCAAATAAAACTGGAAAATATCATACGACTTTATACTAACCAAATAAATCAAAAGATAAAGTAATAGCTATTATATATCTTTTAAAAAATATTTGCAAATGTATTTTATTGTTTACAATCAAAATATGTAACATTATTGATAAAAAAAAAATGTTTCAGACACTGAATAGTTTTCAAAAAGAGAAACAGACAGAAAGCATCATTTAGTTGAATGAAAGTTGGAACAGTTTCATATGAGATGAATTTTATTTTTGCTACAAACTGAACTGTGTTTTACCAATTCAATCTGACTTATGTATTTGTTTTAAACTTTTTTTTTCCAGAATAAGTATGCAGCTGATGGCAGAATTATTTTTATTCGATCAGTTTATATATTTTACAAAAACCAATAAAACAATACACAAATAAATACTTAAGCTTACACAAATTTGTAAGTGTAAAAATTAAATGGAACTATCAAACCATACAGAAGGTAAAAATCAATTAATGGCAAGAATATAACAGTTTGGGTTGCTTAAATTGATTGAACAAAAAAATGTAAGCTTTATGATTAATAAAAGGTACTTAAAAAATAGATCAAAAGATGCGGGCTTATTTTTCTCTGGGACTTTAAACAAATACAGTGAACACTTAAACAAAATAAAGTGGATTTAAATACTTTTTTTTTTGTAATACTAATCTGTTTAGAAGGAAAAACAGTGTTTTGATCAGCATACAACTTCAACAGTCCAAGTTTTTTTAATCATCATACAATGGATGGATATGAGTAAGACTAAAATAATGTCTTTTGTGACATTAACTTTTTGACTGCCAGTTCTAATGAACAATAAAATCAGAATAGAATACAAAGGTGCACAATGATATTAACAAAAAAAAAATAATAATAATTAAATATTTTAAAAAAAAGGTAAAATAAATAAATAACTGCACTGAGTTTTAGCAAAAGTAAAAAAAAAAGTGTAAGAAAAGATTCATTACCATCATTGTCTGAAGCTAATGAGGCAATGAAAGAGAAAAATCCACTTTATTTTCACATAGTAAATTACATAATATCTACTAAAAATGTCTAATGAATAGGCTACTCAAGAAAATAAAATCTCAAAATTTCTCACTATCTTTTTACTTATCATTTTGTTTTTTACTTGTTTACTATTTTTTTTTTAATCCTGTTTATTTTTAAGCTACAAAATGATTGTAAAGGTACAGTAAAGGGGTTCTTAACAAAAAGTGCATTGAAATTCCCCCCCAAAAAAGTTATAAGAATTCTATAGGGCTAGTTATGATAGCTTATCTACTATTTTTCTGAATGTAAAAGTAAAAACAAAAAAAAAAAACATTCTGATTACAAAATACAATGAATATGGAGGATATGAACAGGAATATTACAAGGTTATATGACAACACTAACAGTAAAGTGTTGATAACTAAACAAAATATATCAATTTATCTTACCTCTGGCAGATAATTTCTTAGTGTTTATAATTTTTGCAGCAAATTCTAATCCTGTTGTCTTTTGCACACATCTCTTTACAATGGAGAAAGCTCCCCTTAAAATAAGAAAATATTTCAGTTCATAGCCCACAAAATCAATTTTGAAAAAGTTCTAAGCAAAATATGTTCATCTCAGTTTAGTGCCAAAACAGAATCAGCAATATTTTTTTTTTTAACTCTCAATCATATTCATATAAGTAACAATGGTCTTTAATAAACTTATTGCACTTAACTAAAAAATTGTAAAATAAAATCACTAATGATGTTTGTTCACTAATAGTTTAAAACATTTAAAAGTATGAAGTGGGGTAATATTTTAGTGACTTGAAATTTCAGTTGATTTTTTTGCACTAACTTCTCAGATAATTAACCAACAAGGGATATTTCATTTTTTTATAAATCACTAGTGTTTGTAAAGAATGACTTGCTCTACTAAAATATCTAGATCAGTTGTCTTGTTAATTGAAGCATCTATCTGATTTCAGCTTTTTGTTTGTCAATTATTTAAAACATAATTTGATGCTTTTCCTCTACAGTTATTGTAGAACATTTCTAAAATGTGAAGTTTTCATTTTAACTAATAGCTGAATGATTCTTTAGCATGTATTATTTTACAACTGGGTCCCATTATAAAAAGTGTGCAGACAGTTATGTAAATCTACACACATATATACATTACAATCATACACTAAATAAGCATGTATAAGTTAAAAGGAATAATAAGGTAACATAATTGTACAAATTAAGGTTTAACAGAGCCAGTTGGACACAGAGCTATGTACCTGCAGCCATCTATTCAGGCCAGGCAATGTCAACTACTGTTCAAGAGAAGCCTGATAAATATTAAGCCTTTATAGTTATAAAGGTTTTTTTTTTTAAAACTGTGTTTGACCAAGAACTGAGAACCCGGTGTGCTCTAAATTTTTATGAAGTAAAATTTTATTATTCACATTAAGCATTTTCAGAAGATCACATCTAAGTAAAGTGACTAATGGGAGACTACCCATAGAGATGTCCTTAGGTTTTAGAAAGCTTAAAGTAGATGTGTATTAATGCAGTGGTCCCCAACCTTTTTCTCGCCGCGGACTGGTCGGCGTTTAATAATTTCTCAGCAGCCCGCTGGGGGGGACGTTGATTATTTATATTTCAGACTGTTTTGATTTACAGTGCCACTGTCGCTCACATCCGCTCAGCTTCCTGTTAACCCCTAGTCCATGGAAAGTGGCAGAGAGAAATACACCACAATAAGTAAAAAGGAAATAATTTAATGTTTCTTGGGCGGCCCAGTCCCTTTCATCCACGGACCGGCACCAGTCCGCAGACCAGGGGTTGGGGACCACTGCATTAATGTCACCATATGATATTACAGTAGATCTAACCATTAAGTTTATAATGCAACCTAAATTCACTGCTATCAAGGCCTCAGAAAAAATTTAGTTTTTTTAAACTTGTTCACCTATTTTCAAACATTAAATATATCTTATACTTATAAGACGCATTTGTTGTCTGTCTGTTCCCTTATAACTCAAGATCCAGACAACCAAAAAATGTGAAATTTGTTACACATACACATAATTACTGGGGGAAGGTTATAGGACAGGTTTCGTTTCATCTCGATGGGTAGTTTAATTGTAATTAATTTTTTTTATTTTAGTATTTTACTATATTAAAGTAATCTCGACGGCGCCATAAATAAAATTCCTCTGTGACGTCATTTCCCGATGATCGAATAGAACTTGCGCGCTGGTGCTGTATTGTGTCTTTGTGCTGCAAAGAATTGTTGATGTTTTTTCATGCTTCCCTATTTGTACAGCTTGAGGAAGTTAAAGGAATGAAGAAGGATTTTAGAAGAAGGGTGAAGCCATAATAATTTTATATATATACTAGCTGTACCCTGCAAAACATTTGCATAGAGTTATATCCCCTTAGGCTTGATCGGCAGGCGAGGTTATTTTTTGGTTTCGGGCAGATCCGATTTTTTCATGATTGTATTTTAAACTGGAATACTGTTGTATTAATTCTTTACTTTCGATTTAACGCACACTGGAAATGAGTATTATTATATATGATATATATATATATATATATATATATATATATATATATAGACAGAGAGAGAGAGAGGGAGGGAGAGATAAAGAGAGAGAGTGGGCAGGGGGGAGAGCGAGGAAAGGAGGTTAGGAGGGAGGGAGGGGAGAGAGGGAGGTGGGAGAGGGGGTAGAGGGGGAGATGGGAGAGGGAGGGAGAGAGAAAAGGGAGGGAAGGAAAGAGAAAGGAAGGGAGGGAGAGAGGGGGTAGGGAGGGAGAGAGGGGAGGGAGGGAGAGAGGGTGGGAGAGAGAGAGAGGAGAGAGAGAGAGGGTGGGAGAGAGAGAGGGGGAGAGATAAAGAGTGAGGGGGCAGGGAGGGAGAGAGGTGGAGAGGGGAGGGAGGGAGAAAGAAGGGAGGGAGAGAGGAGTTAGGGAAGGAGAGAGAGGGGAGGGAAGGAGAGAGGGAGAGAGAGGATGGGAGAAATGAGAGGAAGAGATAAAGAGAGAGGGGGGGCAGGGAGGGAGAGAGGGAAGGAGGAAGGGGGAGAGAGGGAGGGAGGGGGATGGACAAGGGGGAGAGGAGGGGGAGAGGGGAGATGGGAGAGGGAAGGTGGGAGAGAAATGAGAGAGATAGGGAGGGAGAGGGAGGGAGGGAGAAAGGGAGGGAGGGAAAGGGAGGGAAAGGGAGGGAGAGGGAGGGAGGGAGAGAGAGAGGGAGGGAGAGAGAGAGGAAGGGAGAGAGGGGGTAGGGAGAAAACAGAAGGTAAACAGAAAACCTTATTTTAAACCCGGGCAAAGCCGGGTACTTGCAACTAGTATAACTATAAAACTAAAGGAGTATTGATAGGTGTAAATTTTAATTCATATACATGCTGTTTTATTTTGTTAAATAAACTCCCTTATTTATGATGTTTATGTTTTGAGTATTATAGTTTATATTCAATGTATGAATATAAGAAACATGACCTTCAATATACAGTGTGTTTCTATGTAAAATATATTAACTGTACATAATATGTACTGATTTAATAAGTGAAGCATTAACTCTGTTCATTTATGAATTATTTAAACTCCCTAATTAACTGTATTAATTTCAAGCTCATATATGTGCTGTGTTAATTTGTTGAACAGATTAACTCCAATAAGTACTATGCTAAACGAGAGAATTTCATTCATGTCTAAATGAGACAAAAATATTCAATTTATCTGTTAACAATACCTTATGATAAAGGGAATAATCTTGTACTCTTAAATTTAGCCTTAAACATTCAATGTGCTGCAATTTTTGCTTTAAAAATATATAAAATATAGATCAAGGTGTAACAGATAGTTTATAAAAAGATTATGAACTGATAAAGGTATCTAATATTCTGTATTTTATTTTTCTTAAATATCATTAAGCTGTTTTATTCCCATTTACTGATTTATCTATTAAGTTTTATACTTAATGTGATCTGTTTTTTTTTATAATAAAGTTAAGATCAATGATTCAATAGAAGAACATTTCAATAAATACTGATTTATCATAGTATTAAGCTTAATTCAATGCCTTAAGCTAAATTCAATGTAATATTTTTTGTTAAATAATCATGACTAATTGAGTATTTTTTATCTCATGTTTGGATCAGCCATTAAACTTCATTGGATGGGCAGGATGACTGACATTATAAGATAAACAGTACTTATTCACTAAAATAGATAAACAGTACTTGTTCACTAAAATAGATATTTTTAAAGACCGGGAATTATCATTTTAATTTATATACTACATCGAGCTTACACTGCCATAGCAATGCCTGCAGTGGTCAAGGTCATTGTGTCCTCATACTGGCATCAGTGCCATTTAGTAGTTATAATAGTTGTGTTTCTATAGGTTAACTTTGGTTAATAGTTACCCATTTATTGTACTTAACTCACTTTTGCATAACTGTACTGTCAGCTTTCTATAGGGTTTATGCCATCTAGAGATTTTTAAAATAATTATTTAGCTTGTCTGAGCTAATAATTCATATGCAGCAGGGTTCAATATGAGTTTTTTTTTCTCTCTGGCAAAAATTACAGTGCTTGAAATGGAGATGATGTTACTTGCAAGTCATCTTGCACAATCTACTCTCTACAGCATAAGTTTATTCCATTTCCTAAATGTTTTCATCAATTTGCTTTTAAAAATTGAAAGACAATCATCCATAATTTTTTTAAAAATGGCTCACAAAAATATTGCACTGACTTGTATCTTAGCAACCAAAATTGCCACTTATCTATATATAAAATATGTTTACATAGAGAAAAAAAAACTTACTTTTAAATTTATTCTATAATTTTTTTTTCAGTTGAGCCTAATTTATGATTCTCACTCATAAAAAATGATTTTTAACTTCCCCCAGTTTTACAAACATGTTCATGTCTTCTGCACATAACTTAATACTTTATCAAAACAACAAACTCTAGATGTGAAATGTAAACACAGAAGTTTAAATGATCTATATAAGTGGTTCTCAAACTTTTACAATTTGTGACCCACTTTGACAATGGTTCTGATTTTAGCTACCCATCTTCACAGAAAAACTATAGTTAAATAAAGTGAATTAAAGCAGCATTGATTGTTATATATAGATTTTTCCTGTTACTTTGCAGATTTACAAACTTAAAGTTTTGCTGCATATAGATTAGAAAAATATGAGAGTTGTAATTATGCATATATAGATTCTTGATCCTTTAAAATTTTGTTGAGACACTCCTGAATGAATGTCTGTCAACCTCACTTAAAAGAACCACTAGTCTATATTGATTATATTGTAACTTTAAACGTTTTTTTTTAATATTGTGTTTCATTCATTTCAAATATATTTAATATTAATTATATGAATGTTAAGCTTTTTGATTTGTATCTCTAAAGCTGTCTTCATAAAATCATAAACCCACCTAAATAGGCTAAATGTTTGCTTTGCTATCCTTACATAAAAAGCTAATTGTATAAAAGTATTGGTAATAAAAAGAATTTAGGCTATTTTTATTTATTTTTTTAAATTGTTTTAAATTATTGGTAATATAAAAAGTATTATTCAATTAGTAGTCCAATCCCACACTCACAGCCACTCACAGGCTACTACTGATAGAATAAATATCTAGACTAAGATTGTAAAATGGGTGTGTAGGGAATTATTTAATATTTGGAACCCATTTAATTTAAGATCGATGAATGATAAACAATACAAATACAGGGCTTGAATGTTAAGTCAGGTCGAGAGGAAGTTTTCTGAGTGATGCTCGAAAAGAAAATGTAAACCTGAGCTGTTAAAATCTAATTAACAATTTTTATGTAAATGAAATGGAATCTTGAAAAGTAAAACGATAAAAAATATGACAAGTAGCACGTAGCATTGGTTCTTCGGTATTATTGCTGTTGTTTTCTCAGCATAATGTGTTAAACATAATTCATTCGCTGGCAGCCCGTTAGTGTGCTGCTGCCGACACAGCAGACGACTCGAGTTATCTACTACTGATTGATACCGAATGTTAGGTCGAGTGACGAATGGGCGTGATGTTTTAAAAAAAAAAAAACTTTACATATTACTTAAAAATGTCAGAATTGATCAGCGCATAAGAATATGGGTATACAAAGTATAACTGGTGGTCTACTTACTTTCCTAACTCCTCCTTTAATTCGTAAATATCGCTAAACTTGGCGGTAGACGTCTGGGCCGCCATATTGAATGTTAAATGACTTCATAACACCACTCTCGGAATATCTCGCTTGTGCAGTAAATACGAGATCCTATGGTCACCCCCCCCTCCCCCGACCCTGCACACACACATCGAATATTAGAAAATAAATGTTGAAACTGAGTACATTTTTTGTAAATTTGGAAACATGCGAAATGTGTCTTTCATATACATACTACTAGCTCTACTTACTACTAGTAGCTGTGTACGACAATGTTTTAAAATAACAAAACATCTTTTTTTAAAGACCAGTTTCGTGGTTTATTTGTATCATGTAATTGTATTATGACTAAGCAAGACAACACAGGTGTAGGCCTATTTAAAGATACATCATTACTCTCCGGTCAGCTTACTGGCTCACGACTACCCAGCCTCTGAACCAAAATGGCCTATCAAATAAACAATAATCTGTAACAAAATTAATGACGATAATAAAAATGTTGTTGTTACTGTTTGTTTTCTAATTGGTGGGGTTTATGTAGGACAGATACAATTATTACATCGCTCTGTCTCGTTCGTCTTTTACAACATCCGTCACCGTCACAAGGTAAACCGAACATTTGTCAGGGGCCTCGAGCTTTAAAAGTCCCTTCGCTTTCAGAATGTATGTTGTATGTTGTTGTTTTTTGTTGTTTTGTTTTGTCTTCAATGAATTAATTAGATTGTTTTTTCTCCCGAATCATCCTCTAATGGGCCTTTAGCTGTCAGTTTAGTTCATATTAAATGAAGTTTCTTGTCAATAAATCCAAGAACTCATCAACAAACTTGCTAACGACGCAAGTGCCTATGACATGAAGGTAAGCCGTGTGAAGAGGAAAGTAATGGTCAAAGTGACACAAAATAGAAAAGGCCACGCATGGTTGGGTGTGGTGGGAATCTTAAGATATTTGGGCCCCATACTGGTCAAGGACGGAACAACGGGCCGGCTGAGATCTGCACTAGCATAGCAACAGTTATGGCAGCCATGACCACACTGTACAAGATCTGTGAAAAGCAGGACCTGCTTCAGCACAGATCATGAGTTGTTTGCGCTAATGGTGATCCACATCGTGCTTTGTAAGGGTGAATGCTAACACATTGCATGCCGAGGAAGAATATGTTACAGGCGTCTGAGACAAAAAATTCTTGGAATTTCATATTCGTTTCTGAGAAACAAATCTTATTTTTGGAATTATCTAAGAATTATTCGACCACCGAATCACCCCTGTCTGCAGCAGAAGTACGCAACATGACAAGTTCCGTCTTGTCTTATGTTGGGATACTCTCTGTAAAACTTATATTCTGATGACCTTGATGGCAGTTCCTTGGAGAAGCTGGTCTAGACTTTTAAGGACCATTTTTAAAGTGGATTGGTCAAAACATATTGATTCCACATGTGGCTATGTGACAAAGAGTATAGCCTACTATAGAGACACCTGTCAATTGCAGCGCCCCTGTAGTTTTTTCCAACGAGAAAACTTGTTCGTATACAAATCAAGTAAAACTGCTGCTCTAAGAGCCGCATGTGGATCTTAGTTGCATGTGGCACTTAGTTGCATGGGGCATGTGACATCTAGTTGCATGGTACATCTAATTGCTTGTGACATCTAGTTGCATGTGACATCTAGTTGCACGTAGCACCTCGTTGAGCTCAGTGCGTCAGTTTGTTCCCCAATTATTTCATTACTTTCATTTGTTACTTTTTAATATATTGTGTATCTTTTTATTGTGCTACTTTTTAAAAAGCAAGAACGTAGCAATCATGTGTATTAATTGTGGCCAGAAAATCCGCCACTCCCCCCCCCCCCGCCAAGTCTGACATATCTGGCCTCCTATCTCCCAATTTGAATGAAAATAAATGTATAAAACTAAATTTCAAAACAGTTCGATTTCTTTCATTTCGAGGCAGCCATGACCCTTATAATATGGTGTATAAGAGCAATGGTGATAGTAATGTACAACAGTGACAGATATATACAATCTGTGAATAAAACAATCAGCTGATGTCTGGTTCGTGCGGTAAGGGGCCATCCATAAAAGACGTCCACCAATTTTTTGCTATTTTTTACCCCCCCTCCCCCCTTGTCCACATTTGTCCACTTTTTACTGGACCCCCCCTCCCCCCCTCCCACTTGTGGACGTCCAAAACATAAAATTTACCGAACATGAATTAATGAATATTTCGAATTTTTAAATTGGGAGAATGTAAACAATATAAAGAGTACATATTTACAAACATTTTTTTCAGAAATTCAAAATTCTCAATATGAAAAAAATGACTGTTTAAAAACATTTTATTGAATTATAATTTAAAAATGCAAAGCATTAAACCACAATTATTCAGCGGGATTGAAATTACGATTGCAGCCGTTCAAACATATTTCGTATGATGACTACATCTGTTGGTGAATTTCAATTTCTGGTTCAATCTCCTTGTCTGATACTTCTGCCTCATCATGTTCACAAACAGGAATATTGTAATGGACGACCTTATGTTTTTTCATTGCCACCTGTGATGGGAAGTATTTGCCGCAGAAACACATTCGCTTGGGAATTTTTCCAGCCACTGATGGACAATAGAGATCAAAAGGCATGCTACTGTAACTGTGATCGGGCTCCAGACCAATCAGTGCAAGCCTCTGAAACAGTGATCCATAAGTACCACTACTACTCCCAATAGCTGCAGCCATGACGCCTGCTTCACGACTAACAAAAGGTACAGGAGCTGGAATGAAACGTTTGGGAAATAGTTCATTATAGTTGGTTCGTCTTGCTCCACAGCACGTTACATCATTACATTTGATAATCTGCAGAAAATATTGAAACTGTTGGACATGATTCCAACACCAATTCACAGAGGGAGATGGAAGAAATGTGCTTGTGCTGCTTGGTTCAACATACTGTGCATGCACATCATAGCCATCAATGACAGCCTGACTCCAAACTTCAGCGAGTATTTCTCCAGCCTTTTTAAAGTTTGCTTTTTCCAGGTTTTGGTCTATAGTTTTACCATTTGCATCCAAATGGGACCCAAAATGATCATGAGGAAGAATGAGGCCTGACAGGTCATGAGACAATGGGGCCATTCGTCGTTCTACCGCGTTGTAGGCACTGTGACCCGGGGCATGACAGGCTATAAAAAAAGCATCAAGATTGTGCTTGGTAAACAAATTATATGCAGCGTTCAATGTTTTTGAATAACGTGGGTTCTCGTCTGGGCCTCCGTCAACAGTAATAATAACTATAGGCTTTACTAATCCACCATTTGTACATGCCACATTCTTGAAAATATCCTGAGAGACAAGTACATCAAAATCCGCAACATGTGAGGCAGCAGTACTGGAGTCATGTTTACCATTCCTTATTGATATAGATGTTGGTCCAGAATAGGTCACACTGCCATCCTTGATAATACATGCAGCATAAACAGAAGGTATTAGTTTATGCCTATCTGCCACAACCCAATCATGGTCAGGCAAATGGATACGATATTCCAGATGCATTAGAAATGGTGCCTGTTTTGATGCAGCTGGAAGGCCCAAAGGAACTCTAGCCTTGTCGTCCTGGCTAAGAAAGAATGTGCACTGACTGCCCATCAATACTGCCAAATCTTTCAAATAAGCTATAGCTGATGCTACAAAATGGGCATCTATGTGCTCTTTGCGCAAATTGTTGGCAGCTTTGATAAGTTTTACTGGAAAGGTAGTTATGTGGCGCTTACCTTCAGCGGTCATATAATTGCGTGGTAGAAGACGAAGATAAGTTGCAGATCGGCTTAGGTTAAAACCAAGACTTAAGAGCTCTGAATGTAGATCATCAAACGTTTTACATGAACGGATCAATTCGCTGCGTCGACGGTCATCAGCAGCTCCACTCGCAGACACAATGTCGACTATTGACTTCAGCAAGTCAGATTGATCGCTTTCAATACAAGGTCGGCCAAGCTTCTTCCTAGTGAACTTTTTGAGCTTTTTTGCTGCAGTGGGATTTTCTGAAACAAGTAATAGCAATGCTTCTTTCATGTCTGCTCGGGCTGAACGTTTTCGTTTCCGGTCAAATGAAAGGCGATGTAACTTCTTTTGTCATTAAACTGGATTTTTTTGCAGTAAATTTATGCAAAAACAATACATTGTGGACATCCACTCTGTCCTGAACCCCCTCCCCCCCCATGTCCACTTTTTGCTGAACCCCCCCTCCCCCCCCCCCCTTTGTGTGGACGTCTTTTATGGATGGCCCCTAATCTCGTACTACTACGTAACGATACAATCAAATGTGCGGAGTTAATTTATCTCAACAAAATAAAACAAACGATGTTGAAGTGTCTTTATCACTCGATTGATTGACACGTGACACTTATTTCAAGGAAGGCACTTGTTACTCGACCCACTAGAGGGTCGACTACTAGCATATGTACGGTCGACCCGTTAATTTTTTTCCGGGGATTTTCGCGCAAATTGATATCTATCTCTATCCCTAACCCTATCCCTAACCCTAACCCTATCCCTAACCCTATCCCTAACCCTAATCCTGAAAAAAAAAATTCTGAAAAAAAAATTATATATGTCATGTTCCTTATACCCTAATATAATGGTCACTAGTGGGTCGAGTAACAAGTGCGTTCATGGAATGCGATGAAATGTTTATAATCACGACATTGAATCTTTTTTTGGAATCACGAGGACAGCGGGAGGGAGGAGCGAGCCTTTAAAATATGTTGGGAATAAATTACTGCAGCTATCTAAACGTAAACGACTAGGTTAATGAATTACTGCAACTATCTAAACGACCAGGTTAATGAATTACTGCAACTATCTAAACGACCAGGTTAATGAATTACTGCAACTATCTAAACGACCAGGTTAATGAATTACTGCAGCTATCTAAACGACCAGGTTAATAAATTACTGCAACTATCTAAACGACCAGGTTAATGAATTACTGCAGCTATCTAAACGACCAGGTTAATGAATTACTGCAGCTATCTAAACGACCAGGTTAATGAATTACTGCAACTATCTAAACGACCAGGTTAATAATTACTGCAACTATCTAAACGACCAGGTTAATGAATTACTGCAGCTATCTAAACGACCAGGTTAATGAATTACTGCAACTATCTAAACGACCAGGTTAATGAATTACTGCAACTATCTAAACGACCAGGTTAATGAATTACTGCAACTATCTAAACGACCAGGTTAATGAATTACTGCAGCTATCTAAACGACCAGGTTAATAAATTACTGCAACTATCTAAACGACCAGGTTAATGAATTACTGCAACTATCTAAACGACCAGGTTAATGAATTACTGCAGCTATCTAAACGACCAGGTTAATGAATTACTGCAGCTATCTAAACGACCAGGTTAATGAATTACTGCAGCTATCTAAACGACCAGGTTAATGAATTACTGCAACTATCTAAACGACCAGGTTAATGAATTACTGCAACTATCTAAACGACCAGGTTAATGAATTACTGCAGCTATCTAAACGACCAGGTTAATAAAATTACTGCAGCTATCTAAACGACCAGGTTAATGAATTACTGCAACTATCTAAACGACCAGGTTAATGAATTACTGCAACTATCTAAACGACCAGGTTAATGAATTATGCAGCACATCTAAACGACCAGGTTAATGAATTACTGCAGCTATCTAAACGACCAGGTTAATGAATTACTGCAACTATCTAAACGACCAGGTTAATGAATTACTGCAGCTATCTCAAACGACCAGGTTAATGAATTACTGCAGCTATCTAAACGACCAGGTTAATGAATTACTGCAACTATCTAAACGACCAGGTTAATGAATTACTGCAACTATCTAAACGACCAGGTTAATGAATTACTGCAGCTATCTAAACGACCAGGTTAATGAATTACTAAAGCTATCTAAACTAAGCGACCAGGTACGAAGAGTTCACTGCAACTATCTAAACGACCAGGTTAATGAATTACTGCAACTATCTAAACGACCAGGTTAATGAATTACTGCAACTATCTAAATGACCATATTAATGAATCGTACTGCAGCTATCTAAACGACCAGGTTAATGAATTACTGCAGCTATCTAAACGACCAGGTTAATGAATTACTGCAGCTATCTAAACGACCAGGTTAATGAATTACTGCAGCTATCTAAACGACCAGGTTAATGAATTACTGCAGCTATCTAAACGACCAGGTTAATGAATTACTGAACTATCTAAACGACCAGGTTAATGAATTACTGCAGCTATCTAAACGACCAGGTTAATGAATTACTGCAGCTATCTAAACGACCAGGTTAATGAATTACTGCAGCTATCTAAACGACCAGGTTAATGAATTACTGCAGCTATCTAAACGACTAAGTAGTTAATGAATTACTGCAACTATCTAAACGACCAGGTTAATGAATTACTGCAGTCTATCTAAAAACGACCAGGTTAATGAATTACTGCAGCTATCTAAACGACCAGGTTAATGAATTACTGCAACTATCGAATGACCAGGTTAATGAATTACTGCAACTATCTAAACGACCAGGTTAATGAATTACTGCAACTATCTAAACGATTGTCAGTTAATGAATTACAGCAACTATCTAAACGACCAGGTTAATGAATTACTGCAACTATCTAAACGACCAGGTTAATGAATTACTGCAACTATCTAAACGACTGAAAGTTAATGAATTACTGCAACCATCTAAACGACCAGGTTAATGAATTACTGCAACTATCTAAATCGACCAGGTTAATGAATTACTGCAGCTATCTAAACGACCAGGTTAATGAATTACTGCAACTATCTAAACGACCAGGTTAATGAATTACTGCAACTATCTAAACGACCAGGTTAATGAATTACTGCAGCTATCTAAACGACCAGGTTAATAAATTACTGCAACTATCTAAACGACCAGGTTAATGAATTACTGCAGCTATCTAAACGACCAGGTTAATGAATTACTGCAACTATCTAAACGACCAGGTTAATGAATTACTGCAGCTATCTAAACGACCAGGTTAATGAATTACTGCAGCTATCTAAACGACCAGGTTAATGAATTACTGCAACTATCTAAACGACCAGGTTAATGAATTACTGCAGCTATCTAAACGACCAGGTTAATGAATTACTGCAACTATCTAAACGACCAGGTTAATGAATTACTGCAACATATCTAAACGACCAGGTTAATGAATTACTGCAGCTATCTAAACGACCAGGTTAATGAATTACTGCAGCTATCTAAACGACCAGGTTAATGAATTACTGCAGCTATCTAAACGACCAGGTTAATGAATTACTGCAACTATCTAAACGACCAGGTTAATGAATTACTGCAACTATCTAAACGACCAGGTTAATGAATTACTGCAACTATCTAAACGACCAGGTTAATGAATTACTGCAGCTATCTAAACGACCAGGTTAATGAATTACTGCACTATCTAAACGACCAGGTTAATGAATTACTGCAGCTATCTAAACGACCAGGTTAATGAATTACTGCAAGCTATCTAAACGACCAGGTTAATGAATTACTGCAACTATCTAAACGACCAGGTTAATGGAATTACTGCAGCTATCTAAACGACCAGGTTAATGAATTACTGCAGCTATCTAAACGACCAGGTTAATGAATTACTGCAGCTATCTAAACGACCAGGTTAATGAATTACTGCAACTATCTAAACGACCAGGTTAATGAATTACTGCAACTATCTAAACGACCAGGTTAATGAATTACTGCAACTATCTAAACGACCAGGTTAATGAATTACTGCAACTATCTAAACGACCAGGTTAATGAATTACTGCAGCTATCTAAACGACCAGGTTAATGAATTACTGCAACTATCTAAACGACCAGGTTAATGAATTACTGCAGCTATCTAAACGACCAGGTTAATGAATTACTGCAACTATCTAAACGACCAGGTTAATAAATTACTGCAACTATCTAAACGACCAGGTTAATGAATTACTGCAACTATCTAAACGACCAGGTTAATGAATTACTGCAACTATCTAAACGACCAGGTTAATGAATTACTGCAGCTATCTAAACGACCAGGTTAATGAATTACTGCAACTATCTAAACGACCAGGTTAATGAATTACTGCAACTATCTAAACGACCAGGTTAATGCAATTACTGCAACTATCTAAACGACCAGGTTAATAAATTACTGCAGCTATCTAAACGATTCAGGTTAATGAATTACTGCAACTATCTAAACGACCAGCGTTAATGAATTACACAACTATCTAAACGACCAGGTTAATGAATTACTGCAACTATCTAAACGACCAGGTTAATGAATTACTGCAACTATCTAAACGACCAGGTTAATGAATTTACAGTGCAACTATCTAAACGACCAGGTTAATGAATTACTGCAGCTATCTAAACGACCAGGTTAATGAATTACTGCAGCTATCTAAACGACCAGGTTAATGAATTACTGCAACTATCTAAACGACCAGGTTAATGAATTACTGCAGCTATCTAAACGATTACTGGTTAATGAATTACTGCAGCTATCTAAACGACCAGGTTAATGGAATTACTGCAGCTATCTAAACGACCAGGTTAATGAATTACTGCAGCGATCTAAACGACCAGGTTAATGAATTACTGCAGCTATCTAAACGACCAGGTTAATGTAATTACTGCAGCTATCTAAACGACCAGGTTAATGAATTACTGCAGCTATCTAAACGACCAGGTTAATGAATTACTGCAGCTATCTAAACGACCAGGTTAATGAATTACTGCAGCTATCTAAACGACCAGGTTAATGAATTACTGCAGCTATCTAAACGACCAGGTTAATAAATTACTGCAGCTATCTAAACGACCAGGTTAATGAAATTACTAAACACCAGGTTAAGCTATCTAAACGACCAGGTTAATGAATTACCGCAACTATCTAAACGACCAGGTTAATGAATTACTGCAACTATCTAAACGACCAGGTTAATGAATTACTGCAACTATCTAAACGACCAGGTTAACAGAATTACTGCAGCTATCTAAACGACCAGGTTAATGAATTACTGCAACTATCTAAACGACCAGGTTAATGAATTACTGCAACTACCTAAACGACCAGGTTAATAAAACTGCAACTACCTAAACGACCCAGGTTAATAAATTACTGCAACTACCTAAACGACCAGGTTAATGAATTACTGCAACTATCTAAACGACCAGGTTAATGAATTACTGCAACTATCTAAACGACCAGGTTAATGAATTACTGCAACTATCTAAACGACCAGGTTCAGGTTAGGTTAATGAATTACTGCAGCTATCTAAACGACCAGGTTAATGAATTACTGCAACAATCTAAACGACCAGGTTTAATGAATTACTGCAACTATCTCAGGTTAAAATTACTGCAACTATCTAAACGACCAGGTTAATGAATTACTGCAACTATCTAAACGACCAGGTTAATGAATTACTGCAGCTATCTAAACGACCAGGTTAATGGAATTACTGCAAGCTATCTAAACGACCAGGTTAATGAAATTACTGCAACTATCTAAACGACCAGGTTAATGAATTACTGCAGCTATCTAAACATTAATAGATTAAAATTACGCAGCTATCTAAAGACCAGGTTAATGAATTACTGCAACTATCTAAACGACCAGGTTAATGAATTACTGCAACTATCTAAACGACCAGGTTAATGAATTACTGCAACTATCTAAACGACCAGGTTAATGAATTACTGCAACTATCTAAACGACCAGGTTAATGAATTACTGCAACTATCTAAACGACCAGGTTAATGAATTACTGCAACTATCTAAACGACCAGGTTAATGAATTACTGCAACTATCTAAACGACCAGGTTAATGAATTACTGCAACTATCTAAACGACCAGGTTAATGAATTACTGCAACTATCTAAACGGACCTAGGTTAATGAATTACTGCAGCTATCTAAACGACCAGGTTAATGAATTACTGCAACTATCTAAACGACCAGGTTAATGAATGGTGCTGCAACTATCTAAACGACCAGGTTAATGAATTACTGCAGCTATCTAAACGACCAGGTTAATGAATTACTGCAACTATCTAAACGACCAGGTTAATGAATTACTGCAGCTATCTAAACGACCAGGTTAATGAATTATTGCAACTATCTAAACGACCAGGTTAATGAATTACTGCAGCTATCTAAACGACCAGGTTAATGAATTACTGCAACTATCTAAACGACCAGGTTAATGAATTACTGCAACTATCTAAACGACCAGGTTAATGAATTACTGCAACTATCTAAACGACCAGGTTAATGAATTACTGCAGCTATCTAAACGACCAGGTTAATGAATTACTGCAACTATCTAAACGACCAGGTTAATGAATTACTGCAACTATCTAAACGACCAGGTTAATGAATTACTGCAGCTATCTAAACGACCAGGTTAATGAATTACTGCAACTATCTAAACGATCAGGTTAATGATTTACTGCAGCTATCTAAACGACCAGGTTAATAAATTACTGCAACTATCTAAACGACCAGGTTAATGAATTACTGCAACTATCTAAACGACCAGGTTAATGAATTACTGCAGCTATCTAAACGACCAGGTTAATGAATTACTGCAGCTATCTAAACGACCAGGTTAATGAATTACTGCAGCTATCTAAACGACCAGGTTAATGAATTACTGCAACTATCTAAACGACCAGGTTAATGAATTACTGCAGCTATCTAAACGACCAGGTTAATGAATTACTGCAGCTATCTAAACGACCAGGTTAATGAATTACTGCAACTATCTAAACGACCAGGTTAATGAATTACTGCAGCTATCTAAACGACCAGGTTAATGAATTACTGCAACTATCTAAACGACCAGGTTAATGAATTACTGCAGCTATCTAAACGACCAGGTTAATGAATTACTGCAGCTATCTAAACGACCAGGTTAATGAATTACTGCAACTATCTAAACGACCAGGTTAATAAATTACTGCAACTATCTAAACAACCAGGTTAATGAATTACTGCAACTATCTAAACGACCAGGTTAATGAATTACTGCAACTATCTAAACGACCAGGTTAATGAATTCACTGCAACTATCTAAACGACCAGGTTAATGAATTACTGCAACTATCTAAACGACCAGGTTAATGAATTACTGCAACTATCTAAACTGATTCAGGTTAATGAATTACTGCAACTATCTAAACGACCAGGTTAATGAATTACTGCAACTATCTAAACGACCAGGTTAATGAATTACTGCACTATCTAAACGACCAGGTTAATGAATTACTGCAACTATCTAAACGACCAGGTTAATGAATTACTGCACTATCTAAACGACCAGGTTAATGAATTACTGCAGCCATTCTAAACGACCAGGTTAATGAATTCCTGCAACTATCTAAACGACCAGGTTAATGAATTACTGCAATCTATCTAAACGACCAGGTTAATGAATTACTGCAGCTATCTAAACGACCAGGTTAATGAATTACTGCAGCTATCTAAACGACCAGGTTAATGAATTACTGCAGCTATCTAAACGACCAGGTTAATGAATTACTGCAGCTATCTAAACGACCAGGTTAATGAATTACTGCAGCTATCTAAACGACCAGGTTAATGAATTACTGCAACTATCTAAACGACCAGGTTGGATGAATACTTAATGTACTAAACGACCAGGTTAATGAATTACTGCAGCTATCTAAACGACCAGGTTAATGAATTACTGCAGCTATCTAAACGACCAGGTTAATGAATTACTGCACTGCTATCTATAAACACTAGGTTAATGAATTACTGCAGCTATCTAAACGACCAGGTTAATGAATTACTGCAGCTATCTAAACGACCAGGTTAATGAATTACTGCAGCTATCTAAACGACCAGGTTAATGAATTACTGCAGCTATCTAAACGACCAGGTTAATGAATTACTGCAGCTATCTAAACGACAAGGTTAATGAATTACTGCAGCTATCTAAACGACCAGGTTAATCAGAATTACTGCAGCTATCTAAACGACCAGGTTAATGGAATTACTGCAGCTATCTAAACGACCAGGTTAATGAATTACTGCCTGCTATCTAAACGACCAGGTTAATAAATTACTGCAGCTATCTAAATTCGACCAGGTTAATGAATTACTGCAGCTATCTAAACGACCAGGTTAATGAATTACTGCAGCTATCTAAACGACCAGGTTAATTGTCAAATTACTGCAGCTATCTAAACGACCAGGTTAATGAATTACTGCAGCTATCTAAACGACCAGGTTAATGAATTACTGCAGCGTATCTAAACGACCAGGTTAATGAATTACTGCAACTATCTAAACGACCAGGTTAATGAATTACTGCAACATATCTAAACGACCAGGTTAATGAATTACTGCAGCTATCTAAACGACCAGGTTAATGAATTACTGCAACTATCTAAACGTACCACGTTAATGAATTACTGCAACTATCTAAACGATTCAGGTTAATGAATTACTGCAACTATCTAAACGACCAGGTTAATGAATTACTGCAACTATCTAAACGACCAGGTTAATGAATTACTGCAACTATCTAAACGACCAGGTTAATGAATTACTGCAGCTATCTAAACGACCAGGTTAATGAATTACTGCAACTATCTAAACGACCAGGTTAATGAATTACTGCAACTATCTAAACGACCAGGTTAATGAATAATACTGCAGCTATCTAAACGACCAGGTTAATGAATTACTGCAGCTATCTAAACGACCAGGTTAATGAATTACCGCAACTATCTAAACGACCAGGTTAATGAATTACTGCAACTATCTAAACGACCAGGTTAATGAATTACTGCAGCTATCTAAACGACCAGGTTAATGAAGGAATTACTGCAGCTATCTAAACGACCAAGGTTAATGAATTACGTGCAGCTATCAAACGACCAGGTTAATGAATTACTGCAGCTATCTAAACGACCAGGTTAATGAATTACTGCAGCTATCTAAACGACCAGGTTAATGAATTACTGCAGCTATCTAAACGACCAGGTAATAATGGAATTACTGCAGCTATCTAAACGACCAGGTTAATGAATTACTAACACGAAGCTATCTAAACGACCAGGTTAATGAATTACTGCAGCTATCTAAATAATAAAATTTAATGCAACAACGACCAGGTTAATGAATTACTGCAGCTATCTAAACGACCAGGTTAATGAATTACTGCAACCTATCTAAACGACCAGGTTAATGAATTACTGCAACTATCTAAACGACCAGGTTAATGAATTACTGCAGCTATCTAAACGACCAGGTTAATGAATTACTGCAGCTATCTAAACGACCAGGTTAATGAATTACTGCAGCTATCTAAACGACCAGGTTAATGAATTACTGCAGCTATCTAAACGACCAGGTTAATGAATTACTGCAGCTATCTAAACGACCAGGTTAATGAATTACTGCAACTATCTAAACGACCAGGTTAATGAATTACTGCACTATCTAAACGACCAGGTTAATGAATTACTGCAGCTATCTAAACGACCAGGTTAATGAATTACTGCAGCTATCTAAACGACCAGGTTAATGAATTATTGCAACATCTAAACGACCAGGTTAATGAATTACTGCAGCTATCTAAACGACCAGGTTAATGAATTACTGCAACTATCTAAACGACCAGGTTAATGAATTACTGCAACTATCTAAACGACCAGGTTAATGAATTACTGCAGCTATCTAAACGACCAGGTTAATGAATTACTGCAGCTATCTAAACGACCAGGTTAATGAATTACTGCAGCTATCTAAACGACTAGGTTAATGAATTCTGCAGCTATCTAAACGACTCAGGTTAATGAATTCCCACTGCAGCTATCTAAACGACCAGGTTAATGAATTACTGCAACTATCTAAACGACCAGGTTAATGAATTACTGCAACTATCTAAACGACCAGGTTAATGAATTGCTGCAACTCATCTAAACGACCAGGTTAATGAATTACTGCAGCTATCTAAACACCGGTTAAAGTGAATTACTGCAACTATCTAAACGACCAGGTTAATGAATTACTGCAACTATCTAAACGACCAGGTTAATGAATTACTGCAACATATCTAAACGACCACTGTATAATGAATTACTGCAACTATCTAAACGACCATATTAATGAATTGCTGCAACTATCTAAACGATCCAGGTTAATGAATTACTGCAACTATCTAAACGACCAGGTTAATGAATTACTGCAACTATCTAAACGACCAGGTTAATGAATTACTGCAACTATCTAAACGACCAGGTTAATGAATTACTGCAACTATCTAAACGACCAGGTTAATGAATTACTGCAACTATCTAAACGACCAGGTTAATGAATTACTGCAACTATCTAAACGACCAGGTTAATGAATTACTGCAACTATCTAAACGACCAGGTTAATGAATTACTGCAACTATCTAAACGACCAGGTTAATGAATTACTGCAACTATCTAAACGACCAGGTTAATGAATTACTGCAACTATCTAAACGACCAGGTTAATGAATTACTGCAACTATCTAAACGACCAGGTTAATGAATTACTGCAACTATCTAAACGACCAGGTTAATGAATTACTGCAACTTATCTAAACGACCAGGTTAATGAATTACTGCAACTATCTAAACGACCAGGTTAATGAATTACTGCAACTATCTAAACGACCAGGTTAATGAATTACTGCAACTATCTAAACGATCAGGTTAATGAATTACTGCAACCATCTAAACGACCAGGTTAATGAATTACTGCAACCATCTAAACGACCGGGTTAATGAATACTGCACCTATCTAAACGACCAGGTTAATGAATTACTGCAATATCTAAACGACCAGGTTAATGAATTACTGCAACTATCTAAACGACCAGGTTAATGAATTACCTGCAACTATCTAAACGACCAGGTTAATGAATTACTGCACCTATCTAAACGACCAGGCTAATGAATGATGCAGCTATCTAAACGACCAGGTTATGACAATTACTGCAACCATCTAAACGACCAGGTTAATGAATTAGCAACCATCTAAACGACCAGGTTTAATGAATTACTGCAACTATCTAAACGACCAGGTTAATAAATTACTGCAACTATCTAAACAGACCAGGTTAATGGGTCTACTGTAAGCTCATCTAAACGACCAGGTTAATGAATTACTGCAACCATCGTAAACTGACCAGGTTAATGAATTACTGCAACTATCTATAAACACCTGGTTGATAAATTACTTTGCAACTATCTAAACGACCAGGTTAATGAATTACTGCAACTTATCTAAACGACCAGGTTAATAGAATTACTGCAACTATCTAAACGACCAGGTTAATGAATTACTGCAACTATCTAAACGACCAGGTTAATGAATTACTGCAACTATCTAAACGACCAGGTTAATAAATTACTGCACCATTCTAAACGACCAGGTTAAATGAATCATCTGCAGCTATCTAAATGACCAGGTTAATAAATTACGCAACTATCTAAACTATTCTAGGTTAATGAATTACTGCAGCTATCTAAACGATTCAGGTTAATAAATTACTGCAACTATCTAAACGACCAGGTTAATGAATTACTGCAACTATCTAAACGACCAGGTTAATGAATTACTGCAACTATCTAAACGACCAGGTTAATAAATTACTGCAACTATCTAAACGACCAGGTTAATGAATTACTGCAACTATCTAAACGACCAGGTTAATGAATTACTGCAGCTATCTAAACGACCAGGTTAATGAATTACTGCAACTATCTAAACGACCAGGTTAATAAATTACTGCAACTATCTAAACGACCAGGTTAATAAATTACTGCACCTATCTAAACGACCAGGTTAATAAATTACTGCAACTATCTAAACGACCAGGTTAATGAATTACTGCAACTATCTAAACGACCAGGTTAATAAATTACTGCAACTATCTAAACGACCAGGTTAATAAATTACTGCAACTATCTAAACGACCAGGTTAATGAATTACTGCAGCTATCTAAACGACCAGGTTAATAAATTACTGCAACTATCTAAACGACCAGGTTAATAAATTACTGCAACTATCTAAACGACCAGGTTAATAAATTACTGCAACTATCTAAACGACCAGGTTAATAAATTACTGCAGCTATCTAAACGACCAGGTTAATAAATTACTGCAACTATCTAAACGACCGGGTTAATAAATTACTGCAACTATCTAAACGACCGGGTTAATAAATTACTGCAGCTATCTAAACGACCAGGTTAATGAATTACTGCAACTATCTAAACGACCAGGTTAATAAATTACTGCAACTATCTAAACGACCAGGTTAATAAATTACTGCAACTATCTAAACGACCAGGTTAATAAATTACTGTAGCTATCTAAACGACCAGGTTAATGAATTACTGCAACTATCTAAACGACCAGGTTAATAAATTACTGAAACTATCTAAACGACCAGGTTAATAAATTACTGCAGCTATCTAAACGACCAGGTTAATGAATTACTGCAACTATCTAAACGACCAGGTTAATGAATTACTGCAACTATCTAAACGACCAGGTTAATAAATTACTGCAGCTATCTAAACGACCAGGTTAATAAATTACTGCAACTATCTAAACGACCAGGTTAATGAATTACTGCAACTATCTAAACGACCAGGTTAATAAATTACTGCAACTATCTAAACGACCAGGTTAATAAATTACTGCAGCTATCTAAACGACCAGGTTAATGAATTACTGCAACTATCTAAACGACCAGGTTAATAAATTACTGCAGCTATCTAAACGACCAGGTTAATGAATTACTGCAGCTATCTAAACGACCAGGTTAATAAATTACTGCAACTATCTAAACGACCAGGTTAATAAATTACTGCAGCTATCTAAACGACCAGGTTAATAAATTACTGCAACTATCTAAACGACCAGGTTAATAAATTACTGCAACTATCTAAACGACCAGGTTAATAAATTACTGCAACTATCTAAACGACCAGGTTAATAAATTACTGCAGCTATCTAAACGACCAGGTTAATAAATTACTGCAACTATCTAAACGACCAGGTTAATAAATTACTGCAACTATCTAAACGACCAGGTTAATGAATTACTGCAACTATCTAAACGACCAGGTTAATAAATTACTGCAACTATCTAAACGACCAGGTTAATAAATTACTGCAACTATCTAAACGACCAGGTTAATAAATTACTGCAACTATCTAAACGACCAGGTTAATAAATTACTGCAACTATCTAAACGACCAGGTTAATAAATTACTGCAACTATCTAAACGACCAGGTTAATGAATTACTGCAACTATCTAAACGACCAGGTTAATAAATTACTGCAACTACCTAAACGACCAGGTTAATAAATTACTGCAACTACCTAAACGACCAGGTTAATGAATTACTGCAACTATCTAAACGACCAGGTTAATGAATTACTGCAACTATCTAAACGACCAGGTTAATGAATTACTGCAACTATCTAAACCACCAGGTTAATGAATTACTGCAACTATCTAAACGACCAGTTAATGAATTACTGCAACTATCTAAACGACCAAGTAATGAATTACTGCAACTATCTAAACGACCAGGTTAATGAATTCTGCAACTATCTAAACGACCAGGTTAATGAATTACTGCAACTATCTAAACGACCAGGTTAATGAATTACTGCAACTATCTAAACGACGAGGTTAATGAATACTGCAACTATCTAAACGACCAGGTTAATGAATTACTGCAACTATCTAAAACGACCAGGTTAATGAGGTACAAGCTATCTAAAACGACCAGTTAATGAATTACTGCAGCTATCCAAACGACCAGGTTAATAATTACTGCAGCTATCTAAACGACCAGGTTAATAAATTACTGCAAATATCTAAACGACCAGGTTAATGAATACTGCAGCTATCTAAACGACCAGATTAATGAATTACTACAGCTATCTAAACGACCAGGTTAATATTACTGCAGCTATCTAAACGACCAGTTAATGAATTACTGCAACTATCTAAACGACCAGGTTAATGATTCACTGCAACTATCTAAACGACCAGGTTAATGAATACGCAACTATCTAAACGACCAGGTTAATGAATTACTGCAACTATCTAAACGACCAGGTTAATGAATTACTGCAACTATCTAAACGACCAGGTTAATGAATTACTGCAACTTATCTAAACGACCAGGTTAATGAATTACTGCAACTATCTAAACGACCAGGTTAATTAACTACTGCAACTATCTAAACGACCGACGGAACGTAACCATCTAAACGAATCAGGCTAGAATTACCTGCAAATATTAAAATGACCAAATAATGAGTTACTGCAACTATCTTATGTCTTGACGATCAGGTTAATTGATTTACTGCAGACTATCTTAACAACCGAAGTTAATATGAATTATTGCACCTATCTAAACGATAAGGTTAACTGAATTATGTCAAACACGACTCTAAACGACCAGGTTAATAATTATTGCACCATCTAAACGACCAGTTACTGAATGCAGCGAACGATCCACAGTTATGAAATTACTGTTAAAACTATCTAAACGACCAGGTTAATGAATTACTGCAACTATCTAAACATTAGGTTAATGAATTACTGCAACTATCTAAACGACCAGGATTAATGAATTACTGCAGCTATCTAAACGACCGGTTAATAATTACTGCAACATATCCTAAGCTTGACCAGGTTATTAATTACTCGCAGCGTCTAAACGACCAAAGTTGAATAAATTACTGCAGCTATCTAAACGACCAGGTTAATGAATTACTGCAAACTATCTCAAACGACCAGGATTAATGAATGCTGCAGCTATACTAAACGACCTTGTTAATGAATTACCTGCACTATCCAAAACAACCAGGTTAATGAATTACTCGAAAGCTATCTAAACACTTGGAATTAATGATACTGCACGTAGTCTATACATCAACGACTGCTAGATTACTGCAGCTATCTAAACGACCAGGTTAATGAATTACTGCAGCTATCTAAACAACCCAGGTTAATGATTGCAGCTATCTAGAACGACAAAGTAAATAATTACCGCAGCTATCTCCAAACGACCAGGTTAATGAATTACTGCAGTTATCTAAACGACCAGAGTTAATAATTACTTTTAAAGCATCTAAACGTTCATGAAATAATGAATTACTGCAGCTATCTAACACCATCTAGGTTAATTAATCACTGCAGCTATCTAAACGACCAGGTTAATGAATTGCTACAGTTATCTAAAATCAATCAGGTTAATAGAATTACATCGTAAAGATATCTTTAAACGATTCATGAGTATAATTAATTGCTGCCACTATCACAAACGACCAGGTTAATAAATTACTTCAGGCCATCTCAAATAACCAGATTAATAAATTACTTTGCAGCTATCTAAACGACCGAAGCTTAATAAGTACCAAGCTATCCTAAACTTTGACCAGGTTAATAAATTACTGCAACTATCTCAAACCGACCAAAGTAGAAGCAGAATTACTGCAACTATCTAAACCAATCTAGGTTAATGGAATTACTCAACTATCTAAAAACGAATTGTGTTAATGAATGACTGCCACAGCATCCGAAATCGACCAGGTTAATAGAATTACTGAACTATCTGGAACGACCAGGTTAATGAATTACCGCAGCTATCTAAAGCGACCGAGTTAAAAAATTTGCACCGCTACTATTCTAAACGACCAGGTTGTGTTAGTCACTAATTAGCCATTCAGCTGTCTAAAGACCAGGAAATAATTGATTGCAGCTATCTAAACGACCAAGTTAATGAATCACTAAAACTATCTAAACGACCAGGTGACTGATTTCTGTGCTATCTAAACGACCTGAAGCTAATGAATTACTGCACACTTTAAATATAACTTCAGCTATCTAAACGACCAGGTTAATGAATTACTCGCGGCTATCTAAACGACCGGGTTAATAATTACTGCGGCTATCTAAACGAACAAGGTTGATAATACTGCGCTATCTCAAACTAACCCAGGTTAATGAATTACACGCAGCTATCTAAACAACCAGGTAAATGAATTACTGCAGCTATCTAAACGACCGAGGTAATTGGATTACTGCAGCTATCTAAACAACCAGGTTAATGAATTACTGCAGCTATCTCAAACGACCTTGGATTAATGAATTACTGCGGCTATCCTAACGAGCAGGTTAGTCATACCAGGAACTAGGTCTAACGACCAGGTTAATGAATTGCAGCTATCTAAACGACCAGGTTAATGAATTACTGCAGCATCTAAACGACCAGAGTACAGAATTGATTGCAACTATCTAAACGACCAAAGTTAATAAATTACTGCAGCTATCTAAACGACCGGGTTAATAAATTACTAGCAGCTATCTAAACAAACAGGTGTTTAATAAATTACTGCAGCTATCTAAACAACGAAAGGCAACATTGTGTTATTTGGTGTTCACCAGTTATAAATTATGCAGCTATCTAAACGACCACAGGTTAATAAGTCGAGGCATATCCTACCAACCAGGTATAATAAATTACACGCAACTACATCTAAACGACCAGGTTAAATTAGTGCAGTATCTAAACGACCAGGTATTAAATTACTCAGCTATCTAAACGGTCAGATGAATGAATTACTGCAAGCCACCTCCAAACGACCAGTACAGCTCAGAACTACTGCAGCTATCTAAACGACCAGGTTAATGAATTACTGCGAGCTATCTAAACGATCAGGTTAATAAATGTGCAGGCTATCTAAACGACCAGGTTAATGGAATTACTGCAACTTATCTAAACACCAGGTTAATGAATTACTGCAACCATCTCAAACGACCAGGTTAATGAATTACTGCAGCTATCTCAAACACCAGGTTAATGAATTACCGTATCTATCTAAAGTTCCACCAGGTTAATGATTAATACAGTTTATCTAAACGACCAGGTTAATGGTCACTAGAAATATCTAAACGACCAGGTTAACCAGATAACTACGAAGATCTAAACGACCAGGTTAACGCGAAGTGCTGCAAGTTATCTGACACGACCAGGTTAATGAATACTCAACTATCTAAACGACCAGAGTTAATTGAACTAATGCAACTATCTCAAACCACTCAGGTTAAAGTTTGTAGAATTACAATGCAGCGCTATCTAAACGATGAGGTTACCGAATTACTGCAGCTATCTAAACGAACAGTTAATGAATTACTGCAGCTATCTTAAGTTGACCAGGTTATTGAGTATACTGCAGCAATCTAAACGATTAGGTTAATGAATTACTGCAGCTATCTAAACAGTAAGGTTAATGAATTACTGCAGCTATCTAAACTACCAGGTTCAATGAATTACTGCAGCTATCTAAACGAACAGGTAATGAATTACTGCAGCTACCTAAACGACCAGGTTAATGAATTGCTGCAGCTATCTAAACGACCAGGTGTAATGAATTACTGCAGCTATCTAAACGACCAGGTTAATAATTACTGCAGCTATCTAAACTTAACCAGGTTAATGAATTACTGGGGATATCTAAACAACCAGTTAACCAATTACTGCAGCTATCTAAACGACCGAATTAATAAATTACTGCAGCTGATCTGAACGACGAGGTTAATAATTACTGCAGCTATCTGGAACCAACCGGATTAATAATTACTGCAGCTATCTGAACGACCTGAAGATGAATTACTGCACTATCTAAACGACCTTAGGTTAATAAATTACTGCAACTATCCTAAACCAACAGGTAATAATCGACGTTCATTTAAACACCAGTTAATGAATTACTGAGGCATCTAAATCAACTCAGGTTAATGAATGACCGCAACTATCTAAACGATAAAGTTAGTCAGAATTACTGCACTATCTAAACGACCAGGTTAATAAATTACTGCAGCTATCTAAACGAACCGGGTTAATGAATTACTGCAGCCATCTAAACATTGACTGTGTTAATGAATACTAGTAGTATCTGACAACGACCAGTTAATGAATACTGCAGCTATCCTAAACGACCAGGTTAATGAATTACTGCAGCTATCTAAACGACCAGGTTAATGAATTACTGCAGCTATCTAAACCACCAAGTTAATAATCACTTCAGCCATCTAAACGACCAAGTAATAATGATTTACGGCTATCTAAACAACAGTTAATAATTACTGCAATATCTAAAGACCAGTTAATAGTGCTGCAGCTATCCTAAAGACCAGGTTAATATGTAACATATCTAAACGACCAGAGTTAATGAATTACTGCAGCTATACTAAACGACCAAGGTTAATAGAATTACTGCAGCTATCTAAACGAATTGTAAGGTTAATGAATTACTGCAGCTATCTAAACGACCAGGTTAATGAATTACTGCAGCTATCTAAACGACCAGGTTAATGAATAATGCAGCTGTCTAAACGACCAGGTTAATGGAATAACTGTTTGTCATCTAAACGACCAGGTTAATGAATTACTGCAGCTATCTAAACGACCAGGTTAATGAATTACTGCAGCTATCTGGAATCAATCTGAATTAATGCGCCATCTGAATCATCTGTGTTAATAATCATCGAATCTATCTAAACGACCAGGTTAATAAATTACTGCAAACTATCTAAACGACCTAGGTTAATGAATTACTGCAACTATCTAAACGACCAGGTCAATGAATTACTGCAACTATCTAAACGACCAGGTTAATGAATTACTGCAACCATCTAAACACTGTATTAATGAATCATCGTGCAACTATCTAAACGACCAATTAATGACTATCTAAACGACCAGGTTAATGAATTACTGCAACTATCTAAACGACCAGGTTAATGAATTACTGCAACTATCTAAACGACCAGGTTAATGAATTACTGCAACTATCTAAACGACCAGGTTAATGAATTACTGCAACTATCTAAACGACCAGGTTAATGAATTACTGCAACTATCTAAACGACCAGGTTAATGAATTACTGCAACTATCTAAACGACCAGGTTAATGAATTACTGCAACTATCTAAACGACCAGGTTAATGAATTACTGCAACTATCTAAACGACCAGGTTAATGAATTACTGCAACTATCTAAACGACCAGGTTAATGAATTACTGCAACTATCTAAACGACCAGGTTAATGAATTACTGCAACTATCTAAACGACCAGGTTAATGAATTACTGCAGCTATCTAAACGACCAGGTTAATGAATTACTGCAACTATCTAAACGACCAGGTTAATGAATTACTGCAACTATCTAAACGACCAGGTTAATGAATTACTGCAACTATCTAAACGACCAGGTTAATGAATTACTGCAACTATCTAAACGACCAGGTTAATGAATTACTGCAACTATCTAAACGACCAGGTTAATGAATTACTGCAGCTATCTAAACGACCAGGTTAATAAATTACTGCAGCTATCTAAACGACCAGGTTAATGAATTACTGCAGCTATCTAAACGACCAGGTTAATGAATTACTGCAGCTATCTAAACGACCAGGTTAATGAATTACTGCAACTATCTAAACGACCAGGTTAATAAATTACTGCAGCTATCTAAACGACCAGGTTAATGAATTACTGCAGCTATCTAAACGACCAGGTTAATGAATTACTGCAGCTATCTAAACGACCAGGTTAATGAATTACTGCAGCTATCTAAACGACCAGGTTAATGAATTACTGCAGCTATCTAAACGACCAGGTTAATGAATTGCTGCAGCTATCTAAACGACCAGGTTAATGAATTGCTGCAGCTATCTAAACGACCAGGTTAATGAATTACTGCAGCTATCTAAACGACCAGGTTAATGAATTACTGCAGCTATCTAAACGACCAGGTTAATGAATTACTGCAGCTATCTAAACGACCAGGTTAATGAATTACTGCAGCTATCTAAACGACCAGGTTAATGAATTACTGCAGCTATCTAAACGACCAGGTTAATGAATTACTGCAGCTATCTAAACGACCAGGTTAATGAATTACTGCAGCTATCCAAACGACCAGGTTAATAAATTACTGCAGCTATCTAAACGACCAGGTTAATAAATTACTGCAGCTATCTAAACGACCAGGTTAATAAATTACTGCAGCTATCTAAACGACCAGGTTAATAAATTACTGCAGCTATCTAAACGACCAGGTTAATAAATTACTGCAGCTATCTAAACGACCAGGTTAATAAATTACTGCAGCTATCTAAACGACCAGGTTAATAAATTACTGCAGCTATCTAAACGACCAGGTTAATGAATTACTGCAGCTATCTAAACGACCAGGTTAATGAATTACTGCAGCTATCTAAACGACCAGGTTAATGAATTACTGCAGCTATCTAAACGACCAGGTTAATAAATTACTGCAGCTATCTAAACGACCAGGTTAATGAATTACTGCAACTATCTAAACGACCAGGTTAATGAATTACTGCAGCTATCTAAACGACCAGGTTAATGAATTACTGCAACTATCTAAACGACCAGGTTAATGAATTACTGCAACTATCTAAACGACCAGGTTAATGAATTACTGCAGCTATCTAAACGACCAGGTTAATGAATTACTGCAGCTATCTAAACGACCAGGTTAATGAATTACTGCAGCTATCTAAACGACCAGGTTAATGAATTACTGCAGCTATCTAAACGACCAGGTTAATGAATTACTGCAACTATCTAAACGACCAGGTTAATGAATTACTGCAACTATCTAAACGACCAGGTTAATGAATTACTGCAGCTATCTAAACGACCAGGTTAATGAATTACTGCAGCTATCTAAACGACCAGGTTAATGAATTACTGCAGCTATCTAAACGACCAGGTTAATGAATTACTGCAGCTATCTAAACGACCAGGTTAATGAATTACTGCAGCTATCTAAACGACCAGGTTAATGAATTACTGCAGCTATCTAAACGACCAGGTTAATGAATTACTGCAGCTATCTAAACGACCAGGTTAATGAATTACTGCAGCTATCTAAACGACCAGGTTAATGAATTACTGCAGCTATCTAAACAACCAGGTTAATGAATTACTGCAGCTATCTAAACCACCAGGTTAATGAATTACTGCAGCTATCTAAACGACCAGGTTAATGAATTACTGCAGCTATCTAAACGACCAGGTTAATGAATTACTGCAGCTATCTAAACGACCAGGTTAATGAATTACTGCAGCTATCTAAACGACCAGGTTAATGAATTACTGCAGCTATCTAAACGACCAGGTTAATGAATTACTGCAGCTATCTAAACGACCAGGTTAATGAATTACTGCAGCTATCTAAACGACCAGGTTAATGAATTACTGCAGCTATCTAAACGACCAGGTTAATGAATTACTGCAGCTATCTAAACGACCAGGTTAATGAATTACTGCAGCTATCTAAACGACCAGGTTAATGAATTACTGCAGCTATCTAAACGACCAGGTTAATGAATTACTGCAACTATCTAAACGACCAGGTTAATGAATTACTGCAACTATCTAAACGACCAGGTTAATGAATTACTGCAACTATCTAAACGACCAGGTTAATGAATTACTGCAACTATCTAAACGACCAGGTTAATGAATTACTGCAGCTATCTAAACGACCAGGTTAATGAATTACTGCAGCTATCTAAACGACCAGGTTAATGAATTACTGCAGCTATCTAAACGACCAGGTTAATGAATTACTGCAGCTATCTAAACGACCAGGTTAATGAATTACTGCAGCTATCTAAACGACCAGGTTAATGAATTACTGCAGCTATCTAAACGACCAGGTTAATGAATTACTGCAGCTATCTAAACGACCAGGTTAATGAATTACTGCAGCTATCTAAACGACCAGGTTAATGAATTACTGCAGCTATCTAAACGACCAGGTTAATGAATTCCTGCAGCTATCTAAACGACCAGGTTAATGAATTACTGCAGCTATCTAAACGACCAGGTTAATGAATTACTGCAGCTATCTAAACGACCAGGTTAATGAATTACTGCAGCTATCTAAACGACCAGGTTAATGAATTACTGCAGCTATCTAAACGACCAGGTTAATGAATTACTGCAACTATCTAAACGACCAGGTTAATGAATTACTGCAACTATCTAAACGACCAGGTTAATGAATTGCTGCAACTATCTAAACGACCAGGTTAATGAATTACTGCAACTATCTAAACGACCAGGTTAATGAATTACTGCAACTATCTAAACGACCAGGTTAATGAATTACTGCAACTATCTAAACGACCAGGTTAATGAATTACTGCAACTATCTAAACGACCAGGTTAATGAATTACTGCAACTATCTAAACGACCAGGTTAATGAATTACTGCAACTATCTAAACGACCTAGTTAATGAATTACTGCAACTATCTAAACGACCAGGTTAATGAATTACTGCAACTATCTAAACGACCAGGTTAATGAATTACTGCAACTATCTAAACGACCAGGTTAATGAATTACTGCAACTATCTAAACGACCAGGTTAATGAATTACTGCAACTATCTAAACGACCAGGTTAATGAATTACTGCAACTATCTAAACGACCAGGTTAATGATTTACTGCAACTATCTAAACGACCAGGTTAATGAATTACTGCAACTATCTAAACGACCAGTTAATGAATTACTGCAACTATCTAAACGACCAGGTTAATGAATTACTGCAACTATCTAAACGACCAGGTTAATGAATTACTGCAACTATCTAAACGACCAGGTTAATGAATTACTGCAGCTATCTAAACGACCAGGTTAATGAATTACTGCAACTATCTAAACGACCAGGTTAATGAATTACTGCAACTATCTAAACGACCAGGTTAATGAATTACTGCAACTATCTAAACGACCAGGTTAATGAATTACTGCAACTATCTAAACGACCAGGTTAATGAATTACTGCAACTATCTAAACGACCAGGTTAATGAATTACTGCAACTATCTAAACGACCAGGTTAATGAATTACTGCAACTATCTAAACGACCAGGTTAATGAATTACTGCAACTATCTAAACGACCAGTAAGTTAATGAATTACTGCAACTATCTAAACGACCAGGTTAATGAATTACTGCAACTATCTAAACGACCAGGTTAATGAATTACTGCAACTATCTAAACGACCAGGTTAATGAATTACTGCAACTATCTAAACGACCAGGTTAATGAATTACTGCAACTATCTAAACGACCAGGTTAATGAATTACTGCAACTATCTAAACGACCAGGTTAATGAATTACTGCAACTATCTAAACGACCAGGTTAATGAATTACTGCAACTATCTAAACGACCAGGTTAATGAATTACTGCAACTATCTAAACGACCAGGTTAATGATTAATCTATCTGCAACTATCTAAACGATCTGAAAGGTTAATGAATTACTGCAACTATCTAAACGACCAGGTTAATGAATTACTGCAACTATCTAAACGACCAGGTTAATGAATTACTGCAACTATCTAAACGACCAGGTTAATGAATTACTGCAACTATCTAAACGACCAGGTTAATGAATTACTGCAACTATCTAAACGACCAGGTTAATGAATTACTGCAACTATCTAAACGACCAGGTTAATGAATTACTGCAACTATCTAAACGACCAGGTTAATGAATTACTGCAACTATCTAAACGACCAGGTTAATGAATTACTGCAACTATCTAAACGACCAGGTTAATGAATTACTGCAACTATCTAAACGACCAGGTTAATGAATTACTGCAACTATCTAAACGACCAGGTTAATGAATTACTGCAACTATCTAAACGACCAGGTTAATGAATTACTGCAACTATCTAAACGACCAGGTTAATGAATTACTGCAACTATCTAAACGACCAGGTTAATGAATTACTGCAACTATCTAAACGACCAGGTTAATGAATTACTGCAACTATCTAAACGACCAGGTTAATGAATTACTGCAACTATCTAAACGACCAGGTTAATGAATTACTGCAACTATCTAAACGACCAGGTTAATGAATTACTGCAACTATCTAAACGACCAGGTTAATGAATTACTGCAACTATCTAAACGACCAGGTTAATGAATTACTGCAACTATCTAAACGACCAGGTTAATGAATTACTGCAACTATCTAAACGACCAGGTTAATGAATTACTGCAACTATCTAAACGACCAGGTTAATGAATTACTGCAGCTATCTAAACGACCAGGTTAATGAATTACTGCACCTATCTAAACGACCAGGTTAATGAATTACTGCAACTATCTAAACGACCAGGTTAATGAATTACTGCAACTATCTAAACGACCAGGTTAATAGAATTACTGCAGCTATCTAAACGACCAGGTTAATGAATTACTGCAGCTATCTAAACGACCAGGTTAATGAATACTGCAGCTATCTAAACGACCAGGTTAATGAATTACTGCAGCTATCTAAACGACCAGGTTAATGAATTACTGCAGCTATCTAAACGACCAGGTTAATGAATTACTGCAGCTATCTAAACGACCAGGTTAATGAATTACTGCAACTATCTGAAACGACCAGGTTAATGAATTACTGCACTATCTAAACGACCAGGTTAATGAATTACTGCAACTATCTAAACGACCAGGTTAATGAATTACTGCAACTATCTAAACGACCAGGTTAATGAATTACTGCAACTATCTAAACGACCAGGTTAATGAATTACTGCAACTATCTAAACGACCAGGTTAATGAATTACTGCAACTATCTAAACGACCAGGTTAATGAATTACTGCAGCTATCTAAACGACCAGGTTAATGAATTACTGCAGCTATCTAAACGACCAGGTTAATGAATTACTGCAGCTATCTAAACGACCAGGTTAATGAATTACTGCAACTATCTAAACGACCAGGTTAATGAATTACTGCAACTATCTAAACGACCAGGTTAATGAATTACTGCAACTATCTAAACGACCAGGTTAATGAATTACTGCAACTATCTAAACGACCAGGTTAATGAATTACTGCAACTATCTAAACGACCAGGTTAATGAATTACTGCAACTATCTAAACGACCAGGTTAATGAATTACTGCAACTATCTAAACGACCAGGTTAATGAATTACTGCAACTATCTAAACGACCAGGTTAATGAATTACTGCAACTATCTAAACGACCAGGTTAATGAATTACTGCAACTATCTAAACGACCAGGTTAATGAATTACTGCAGCTATCTAAACGACCAGGTTAATGAATTACTGCAGCTATCTAAACGACCAGGTTAATGAATTACTGCAGCTATCTAAACGACCAGGTTAATGAATTACTGCAGCTATCTAAACGACCAGGTTAATGAATTACTGCAACTATCTAAACGACCAGGTTAATGAATTACTGCAACTATCTAAACGACCAGGTTAATGAATTACTGCAGCTATCTAAACGACCAGGTTAATGAATTACTGCAGCTATCTAAACGACCAGGTTAATGAATTACTGCAACTATCTAAACGACCAGGTTAATGAATTACTGCAGCTATCTAAACGACCAGGTTAATGAATTACTGCAGCTATCTAAACGACCAGGTTAATAAATTACTGCAGCTATCTAAACGACCAGGTTAATGAATTACTGCAGCTATCTAAACGACCAGGTTAATGAATTACTGCAGCTATCTAAACGACCAGGTTAATGAATTACTGCAGCTATCTAAACGACCAGGTTAATGAATTACTGCAGCTATCTAAACGACCAGGTTAATGAATTACTGCAGCTATCTAAACGACCAGGTTAATGAATTACTGCAGCTATCTAAACGACCAGGTTAATGAATTACTGCAGCTATCTAAACGACCAGGTTAATGAATTACTGCAGCTATCTAAACGACCAGGTTAATGAATTACTGCAGCTATCTAAACGACCAGGTTAATGAATTACTGCAGCTATCTAAACGACCAGGTTAATGAATTACTGCAGCTATCTAAACGACCAGGTTAATGAATTACTGCAGCTATCTAAACGACCAGGTTAATGAATTACTGCAGCTATCTAAACGACCAGGTTAATGAATTACTGCAGCTATCTAAACGACCAGGTTAATGAATTACTGCAACTATCTAAACGACCAGGTTAATGAATTACTGCAGCTATCAAAACGACCAGGTTAATGAATTACTGCAGCTATCTAAACGACCAGGTTAATGAATTACTGCAGCTATCTAAACGACCAGGTTAATGAATTACTGCAGCTATCTAAACGACCAGGTTAATAAATTACTGCAGCTATCTAAACGACCAGGTTAATGAATTACTGCAGCTATCTAAACGACCAGGTTAATGAATTACTGCAGCTATCTAAACGACCAGGTTAATGAATTACTGCAGCTATCTAAACGACCAGGTTAATGAATTACTGCAGCTATCTAAACGACCAGGTTAATGAATTACTGCAGCTATCTAAACGACCAGGTTAATAAATAAATTACTGCAACTATCTAAACGTAAACGACTAGGTTAATGAATTACTGCATCAATCTAAACGACCAGGTTAATGAATTACTTCACCAATTAGACCAGCAGGATAATAAAATACAGCGCCCATTAAAAGGAAAACAAAGCCAGGCTAGAAATTAGGAGTAGGGAGGGTCCTTCCCAGGAACCCCCCCCCCCCGGTCACAGCAAGGTGAGGCGGTAGGCACGGACAACGCGTTTTAGTCAATGAACCTTTGGTGTGGGGGAAAATTGCATTCATCTGAAAAATATAATAAGTTTATAATGAATAAAATTTTAAAAAGATAATCAGTTTAAAAGCTGAATACAAAAGTTGATTCAATTAAAAAGAGCGGCACGGGCATGGTGCGTCTTTTCATTCATAACGTGTGTCTCTGGTTGAAGTAATAGTAATCCATCTGTAATATCATGTATTAAGACTGACGTAGTAGACAGGAAACAGAGGTTAAATGTTCTTTCAGCTTCACTAACTTTTAATTTTTTTTTTTGCCAGAGATATAGAAGTTTTTGTATGTAATTCTACCCCCCCCCCCAACCACCACACACACACACACATAAACACGCGCGAAGGCGCTATTCAGCAACTGCCTACACCTTAATTAACGCTTACATTCTTTGATATATGAGTATACCTCATCCATCACGATAAAAAAAACTGTCACAAAGCTCTTCTTGCAGCTTAACAAATCGTTAACAACTTCTTTCTTTTTTTGCACCTGAGATATATAACAGTGGGTGTAATGTAGTGTTATCGAAATAACATTTTACTTTAGATCCCCATCTAATCAACAGACACATTATGAGTGTTTGTTAAATAAGTAAAATAAAAAGGGAGATAACTAATGTTTAAGGTCTGCTAAAGAAAACTATTTGAATTAAACTGCATTAATCTTTTCTTTCGAAGTTTTGATTCTTATTCTAGTAGGGCTATGTAAAGCGGCTGGTTTGTGTGAAGGCCATGATGTAAGGATGAATGAAATCTCTTAGATTCTATAACCCATTAATGGGACGGTTTTAGCCATGTCCTTATTTCATTCCTCACATCGCCCATGGCCTGAAAAATCTATTGGTCATCAGTCATCACCGGAGATTGAACCAGGGAACCCCCCAGACGAACTTAGAGTACCGGGTTTGTGAGCCCCGCAGAACGGTCTGGGTGGCTGGACATTGTGGGTGGCCACACTATCTCACCGTATGTCACGGCTTCAGAAGTGAACAGCCCCTTATGACTCCCATGAGTTGAATAGATTGTGTACTTAAAAAAGGCAAAGTCTAAGCAGGCACGCCGAGAGGGGGGGGGCAGGTGGGGTCATTCCCAGGGGGCCCGACCATGTCAATTTTTTCACGACCCATTGTTTAATAAGGGGCCCGCAATGATGCCCTGCCCTGGGGCCCTTGTTGGCTCTCGGCGCCCCTGAGTCTAAGTTAAAACGCAACAGGGACCGTTCACACATGCCTTCTATAACACGCATGAGATGGGACATTTTGTGTGTATAATCCGTTGTATATGGAGGGGTGATGGTAGTTGTTGAATGGTTAATAAAAACAACAACAGAGGCGGCCACAATCAATAAGGCGGGGGGGGGGGGTGTAGAGAGTGACATTTCTGGGTTTAGGACGAGTCACGACACTGTCATATGTCTAAACGTATAGTTTTGATGTAGGCAGGTAAAAACCACCAACTACAACTTCTTTAGTACCCGGGGCCTTGGGCGGCTCGCCTCTGAATATACGGTGCATTGTTTGTGTAATTATTTCCGAAACATATGTCAATGTTATCTTTTTAATAACAAGTTCACCGTTATTTACAATTTAAGTCTTGAAAAGTTGGTATTTTGTAAACAATAGGAATCGGGTTTTCAATCTTTTACAGCTTAATATCAAATTCTGTGCCATTTTAAAACAATTAAAATCGTATTTAGATACATTTTAGATTATAGGCTATACAAAGTATTCAGTAGTTTGGATGTTTCTAGAGCCCAATAAAACCATAAGAACTGCCTATATCATTTGATATACAGGCTATAATGACTTGTTCCCTTTTCTGGATGTCGCAACAAATGCTTGTGACAGTAAAGGGACAGCTTTCAACAAACTGTAAGGGAATCAAGATCACAATCATTGCTTAAACAAATGTATAATGCAATGGCTCTGGAGATTCATCCCCCCTACCCCCCCCCCCCGAGCCATTCATAAGGTTAGGTAAAATTAGGCGTTGATTATGGCCCCTACTGCTAAAGGGCTCCCTCTGTTGGTACATGTTTGCCAGCCACAATGAAGGGTAATATGTGCGCTTGTCAGGAACTTCGGGATTAAATGACTTAACATTAGAGGGATATCAGAATAAGCCCCAGTTTAAAAAAAATCTAGGGGGCCCATTATTAGCAAATGGTCGTCTGGACAGTGTTTTTTTGCCAAGCCTCCCCCCCCAGTGAACGTTTACCTAAGACTTCCAAAATATACCTTTTCTGGGGCCCCCAAATGAGCCTTTTCAGAGGCGCACCCCCCCACACACAAATTTAAGAACGTTGTTAGAAATTCTATTAATATCTAGCCCCTTTTCATATGTAAGTAATCCAACGAAACAGATTGCTTGAAAACATTTACAGATATTTTATTTTTCATTGCACATTAATCAATTCAAATGTTCATATTAAAAAAAATCAAATCACGTACTACGAAAATAACTCGTCTCTTCAAAAATTCAAAATTGTTTATTTAACTGCCGCTAAAAATGTTCAATTTTAAAGAAAGATAAACTTTATAGCATTCATGACAGCACTGTAAACAATTGTCTTCAGACGTTTGCTGTGTAAATATTTTGTTTAAATTTAAATACATCTTTTGTTTTGGCAGGACCATCGCGCTGATTGATTCACGCATTTGTAAAACATAAACGTGGAAACTTTATTCTATTCATGCGTAAGTGTAAACATTTTGTTTGATTTTGTTTGGTAAACATGTCGTTTGATAAATATTCATTTTGGTAAACAAAGATCACAAGTTTGCTGCCTACAAAGTGAATGGATATATCGTCCATTAACTTGGACTTGGAGATAATAATTTGGACAGAGACGATTGGCTTTTCAGACAAATTGAAAAATGCTGCATTTAGATTAATTATCTCTTCGCCGAATTGTAATACAACATAAAGTAACAATGCATTAACGTCACTTTATTCAGTATGTATCACAGAATTAATAAATATATTCTTCTTCAAGTACAGACAACAGACCATTTTAAATACGAGGCTATGAGTTGAGACTTGCAAATCTTACAAAACATAGTTACTTCCCTTTTCTAAAGCTCATCCAGTACCAATCTGATATAATAGTTACTTATCCAAAACTCGCACTATATTAATATAGACTTGAAGATAACTTGTTTACAAGTTAATTATTTTCATCTTCATCAATTGCTTAAAAGTTTTAAATTAAAATAAACCCCATTGCAGAAATACTTTTTTCTGAAGTTTTAATAAGTAAAATAAATTTAATAAAATTAAATTAAGAATTCATCTTATCTGTGTTAGAATGTCCTGTTAAATTTTTTAAAGCCAGCCTGTATGTACATTTCAAAACTTTGCAGTGTACTCTATGGAACTAAGTTGGATGAAGTGATGCGAATAGTCAGCTTTTAGTTATCGGGGAAAACAATTGATCATAAATTTGAAAATGGTGCACATAACCTTTTATTGTGCCATATCTAGGGTTCGAAAATTACGCGTAAGATTGGCGCGCGTAATTTACGCGTAAGTTACGCCTAAATTACGCGTACCATTAATGCCCAATTACTTGAAAATTTATATTCCTTTTGTTGCTCATGCTCACTGATTGCTAGTAGGTGTATTCTTAATAATGTTTTCAAATGTTTTTACTTGTAATTTACCGGTCATACTAATTTACCCGTCGTCTGCCACGTATTTCGTCGTGTACTGACTGCATCAGCGGCGGCCATCTTTGGATGAGTAATACCGTCTAATACGATCGACGCGGGACGGGTGCAATGCGTCGCGGAATACGACCGCCGCGGTTGCCGAACTCAGCAAAAGACGGCACACGCGATCTATCTATCTATCTATCTGCCTGTCTACCTATCTATCTATCTATCTATCTATCTATCTATCTATCTATCTATCTATCTATCTATCTATCTATCTATCTATCTATCTATCTATCTATCTATCTATCTATCTATCTATCTATCTATCTATCTATCTATCACTGATTGCAAGCAGGTGTATTTTTAATAATGTTTTCAAATGTTTTTACTTGTAATTTACCGGTCATACTAATTTCGTCGTGTACTGACTGCATCAGCGGCGGCCTTCTTTGGCTGAGTAATATCGTCTAATACGGTCGACGCGGGACGGGTGCAATGCCTCGCGAAATACGACCGCCGCGGTTGCCGAACTCAGCAAAAGACGGCACACGTCATCGACGCTAGTGCAATCCGCAGCGAAATACAGACGACGTGGGTGCAATACGCAGCGTAATACGGCGACGCGATCGACGGAAGCACTATACACAGTAAAATGTTTTCTATACGTTTCATGACATTTGGAACATATATAGATAATGTTTAACAAAAATTGGGTTTTTCCAGATTGCAATAAAAAAAATTTCATGTCAGGGAAAAATGTTTTCTATAAGTTTCATGACATTTGGAACATATCTAGATAATGTTTAAAAATTATTATTATTATTTTTTGGATTTTATAACCTCCCCGTTTGGCTTGCGGCCGCTTGCCATACAGCTCATGGCGGCATTGTGTAGAAAATGTTTATGATTTTGTCTTATTTTTAACCAGACTTTGGCTTCCTTATTGAAAATATTTATTTTATTATGATTACTAAAACGATTAAAACAAACAATATACTGTGCGGTTTACGCTGTTTTACCAAACGAATACTTCCGGTTTAGGCTTGTGGCCGGATGTAGATGGTACTCCTAATCACTGAAATTAATTAATCGCCGCTGTTAACACAACAAATTGCGACAGAAACAATTAAAAATGGCCGTCAAATATGCATTTTTAAAATTACCGTAATTTACGCGTAATTTTCCAAAATTACGTTACCGTAAATTACGCGTAATTTACGGTAACTTACGCGTAACGTTACGCGACTTCGAACCCTAGCCATATCAAAGAATATTTATAATTAGCTTGTGTATATGATAACATATTTTGAACCCATGTTTTATTTGTGAGCTTATTGTTAGAATATACAGGACAAACAAAATAAATTATAACATTTAAAAAAAAGAACTAGGAGCAAATTTTCTTTAATAAATAAAATAATCCATGAGTAAAAAATACATAAATATGGCAGGTTTCATTTACAAATTTAGGTCAAGGAATGGTATGAGATTCATATTATTATGATATCATTATAAAAAATGTGAAATACTGACAATGTGGAAACTAATATCAGTCATGAGTTGTATTAACAATGTTTTAATAACAGTCTAGGACAGCGTTCAGTGTTACAGGCCACTTTAACAGCTATGGCAATTATGGCCAAATTTATTTTAGGTTAAAAGAAATATCCTAATTAAAATAATAAATTCAAGAGTTTTCCAACTGCCCCATTCGCTGCATTTTACAAAAAAAAACCCTTTAAAACTGTGACCAATTAAAGTCAATTAACTCTTTTCACAAGTCTTCAAATAGACAGCTATCCAATAAATGCTTTTTTTTTTTTTTTTAAAATAAAGAAATCTGTTAAAAAGTTCTGAAATGTTTTTAAGAGGTAATGAAACATTCTAAAAGCATAAAAAAATAATAATCAGTTTCCATAAGAAATAAGATAATTATCTATGCATGTATATGAAAATGGCGAGAGATTTTTCTTTAAAATAAAATATTAATTTTGAATTTTTTTTTTAGTAGAAATCAAAAATATGATTTCATTAAGAGGTTAACTTTAGACAAACAATTTTTTTTTCCATTACATTAATAAATTTCAGTAAATGAATTATTTGGAAATAGAAAAATCTTTAAGATTAAAACCCTCTTAAGAGCAGAATACAGGTAGTTTATAATGCTTTTTTAAGAAAAAAAAATATAAAAAAGTAAGCAAATCTATGAAGTAAAATAATTTTGCTTTCTTTGCAAACACCATTTGTTCATTAATGTTTATGAATTAAATATTTATAAAGGTGGTAAATATTTTGCGAAATTTTAAATATAAAAGAAAAAACAAACAAAACAAAAGAAAACAATTTGTATTAACTTAAATGAAAATATCCAGTACAGTAAATAAATGATGAATTACAATTACACTATGAGCTTCAGAAGATACAGACAAACAGTCTATAAATGACAAAATGTTTATCTGCAATCCATCATTGAAAACAAAAAAACAATTAGATATTTACTTAAATAAAAAATTATAATGAATACGTTTTTTATCTTACTCTAATAAGCTATCTCAAGCTGATGAAAAAAATTATAAAATAAAAATTTTAAAAATTAAATTTTTTTGAGATCTGAAGAAAACATTTTAAAAAATCAGTTCTTTTTCTTTCTCCCAAGGAAATTCTTCTCTGCCAAAATGTCCATAGCAAGCAGTCTGTTTATAAATCGGCTTCCTAAGATTCAAATCGCTGAAATAAAATAAGTCACATATCAACAAGAAGTGAGAGAGCAGTTTTTCAACTGGAAACCCAAATTTCAATGCTGTAAATGAGGTCTCTGATTTTGTTAATGCTTTCTTATAACAAGTGAAAAATATAGTTCCTTCTTTCAGTAAATCAGTAAAAAATTTAAGATTAAAATATTTCTTTCAAAATTCTTGAAAAAATAATTTTTATGAAACGACCATTTTACTAAGATATTTAAACTCTGCTGGTTTTATTACATTTTTTTTAGACTTTTGATCTTAGGTTTGATTACATGTGCTTTCTTTTGATTAACCTTTTCCATTTAGCTGTAGTGAATTTTTGTTATTTGAAACAGTAACTTCACAAAGTTTACAAAACAAAATGCTCAGGCTAGAGCTAATTTAATTAAGGGATGGGTGATTATAGTGAACTAAATATGTCTTAAATCTTAAGC
>JAGDYQ010000150.1:2600090-2621638 GCA_021962125.1 Bulinus truncatus
GCGATGTAAAACTATAGTGATAGAATTAGCCATAACACAAATATGAATGAAGTTTACATTTATAGTAACATGCTAGCTCCAGCGATGTAAAACTATAGTGATGGATTTAGCCTTAGTACAGAAATATGAATGAAGTTTAGATTTATAGCGATCATGGGACCGGAATATACATACTACATAGTGCACTGCAAACACTGTCCTATAGGGCAACTACGATCATACAGAAATGTACAGGATATAGCGGTTGTATTGTTTGGTAAAACCACAGAATATGTAAGTTTCATTGTGTGGGTAAACATGTCAGTTGTTTTTTTTTTAAATCCTAGAAGTGGTGTCTTTGTTATTGGCACTGGCGTCGTTATAGAAGACTCAATGGAGCGAGTCGGGAAGCAAAACTTTTGAGGCCTTTGATAGGCATGAACTATTATTTCTAGGAGCCGACACCCCCCCCCTCCCCCATAAAAATTTAATCTGAAGACCCCAACAAAGTGCAGTATAGAATTAACCCTTAACATTTGTTGCACTTAAACATATCATGATTATTATTTCAATGTTGAAAAATCAAAGGAAAAGGTTAAAAATAATTTATATGGCACAAAATAAAATAAATTATACTACACTGTTTCTAGTGGCGATAAGGAAAGGAGGGGGGGTCAAGTAGGTCAGGTCAGTATGTCAGTCTTTGTCTGGACATTAGTTCAGATAGGTATATAAGTAACTTACTATGATGCTCGCATTACACGTTCATGTAATAGACTTTAACTTATATATATATATATATATGTATATATATATATATATATATATATATACACACACACAATATGTGGGCATATGCTGTAGCTATTCGTAATTTACACATGTATATTTAAAAGCAATATAATTTAATATGTCTATATTAATTTAAGTCTTCAATTTCAATTCAAAATAATTAATATCACTTTAAATCTATGTCTGTATACAATATTTATTAAATAGCAATTATCCAATTATAAGTAAGTAATAGTTATTTATTAAGTCACTGTCATTTATAGTTACTACGATGCCACTAGAAAAACAACGTTTACTACCTTTAGTCAGTTAGCTCAAATTAAAAAAAAAATGTAAACAAAGGCAAAGCTTGCAAAATTTAAATTAAAAGTAAGAAAAAGTAATGTTACAGAACATGATATGAACCACAGATTATGACATGAACTGAATTATCATTTATGTTTTACAGCTTTAGAATAAAAACAAAAACAAAAAAAGAGCTCAAGAAATAAATGTCGTAAAGATTACGTCTTTTAAATTTAGTGCTACGATCATCTTTACCAAATGACCCCAGCGGTGAGTCAACAGAAAAATGTAAACAACAAAGCAAACATTCAAATTTCGAAATATCCGCGAACACACACACACAATGGGAAACTTTCAAACGATGGTCCAACGAATGTGTGTAATTAAATCCACAATGAACAAACCGTTATACTGCTATTACTGGACTGCACATGTTGTCAGTAGATAATGCGTTTGAAAAAAAAAGAAAATAATCTTGACGCGGATAAACAAGGAGACGACTAAACATTATTGTATGACCCGACAGTCAGCGTGTGATTGGATCCTGATTCCGTGGTGCAGGATGGGGAGGGGCTAAGATTCACGAACATCGACTTTGCGACACACCTGGAAAATGGGTCAAGCACCTGATTTTTTGTATTCTCTATTTATAAACTGTATAATGGGTCAGAGTTGAAAGGGGGGGGGGGGAGTAAAGTTGCGGCAGACATTAGTGGCATGAAATACAAAGAGGAAATATAATTAGGTAAAATACACAATTTGTTTTCGTTCAACTGACCCAGAATTAGACAATAATACAAGATTCAGTCTGGATTTATGCCGTTTGAATAACATTTTGGTGTGCAACTTCATTGATGTTAGACAATTAAACCAGCGTTATTGAGTCAGTGAAGTTGGCAGATTCTTCAATCAATGAACCAATAAAAACATCTGTTACTGTTGCTTTGTTATTAGCTGTTGATTAACTGGTCTTGTGGGAAAGGGGGGAGGGGGGAATTATTCAACTTTTTTAAAAAGTGGTTCTCATTCTGGCAGGCTCATGTAGAGATTTTAAAAAAGTTGATAAATGTATCGAGACAGTGGCGTGAGTCACGGAACACTGTGACTAAGTACTCAACATCATTATGAAGATGGCCGTCAAACAAAATGTACTTAAATAGAACAGCAACGACTTAAAAATTGCTGGGTCAGAAGGTCCCCCCCGCCCCCAATGTCAAAGTTTATCAGAGGTCAATAGGTCTTCAAGCTGCGCGGTTGACTGTTGTGTGTGTATGTGTGTGTGTGTGTGTGTTTGTGTGTGTGTTTGTGTATGTGTGTGTTTGTGTGTGTGTGTGTGTGTGTGTGTTTACGCCTATGGCCTCCGAATTTCCTTTGATTTTAAATGAGGGCCCTTCAATATTACTTTAACTAGGACCCCCGCCCCCACCAAACAAAAAATACATTAAAAAAATACGAATCTGACTATAAAGTAAAGTAAGTAAGTAAAGTTCCACTTAACCCTAACGGGCCATCGGGGCAAATGAAGTGTAGAATTCATCTGTTTCTATAACCTCGGCATGTGAAGGGATTGTGTGGTTAGCACAACGCCCAGCCGCCTTTACTTCCCCAACTTAAAGTCAGGTACCCATTTAAAGCTGGGTGGACTTGTGGGACGACTTTGAAACACATTTCACCTGGTCGCCACATGGATCGAACCCAGGACTCTCAGGTCGACAGACGAGTATCTACACCACTCGGCCACCCGTCCCACAATCTGACTATGTGCTGCTGTGAAACAGTGACACCCACCCACCCACCCCCCCACACACACACAAAATGTCGAAACACGATGTTGCGGGTGTACGTAAAAGTAAAAAAGGATTGAAAGGAAAAGTATAAATCAAATTTTCTAAGAAACAGGAAGTTTTGTTGTTACTCATAAGTGTCATGTATTACTTTTGTTTCAAAACAATCAAGTCGAGTATAACATGTATATCTCAGCAATAAATTTGTAAGTGTAAAAAGTGCAACTACATTTTGAGACTTTTTGCCCCAAACAAAATGACTAATAAATCAAGATGTTTGGTTTATGTTTCAACCTGACAAACCAAACAAAGGTTTTATCGATTACTCTTTTTTTGTTGTTTGAAGCGGCTAGCAGGTCACGCACATATTAATTTCATCTTGTGTTCACGCCGAAAATATATTAACGTGATACATTTAAGACTGTAATAATCGGATAAAAAGAGTGAGGAAGTCAGACAGAGGGAGGTAGAGAGAGTTCACCCAAGATGTTTAGTGAGGTAGAGAGTTCACTCAAGATGTTTAAATGTATCGGTCCTATACAGTGGCGCAGACCAAATCATCAATACATATTTTACTATATAAAGTTACTAAAAAGACTGTCAAACTGTCTTTTTTCTATATGTGAGCCCCCCCCCCCCTCTCCAGCATTTTTTGCGCCACTGGTCCTATATTCAGAGCCGTTTCAAGGGTTAGCACGAATTAGGCAGCCGTCAAGGGCCGTCAAGGGCCCTACATGACACAAATCAGTCTTCAGCACCTGAAACATCTTTAGGTCTCGTGTCTTGTAACGCAGTCAAAGCAGGGCTCGATTTACCGCCGGGGATGCCGGGGATATCCCCTGGCACTGAGACCTGTCATCCCCGGCTCTACTTTAGCTAATATATCCCAGCCCGGGGATGAAATTATAGACATTTATTCCCGGCTCTGCCGAAATTTGTTTTCATCCCCGGCACTGGTTTTTTTCTTAAATCGAGCACTGAGTCAAAGTATAAGATCTAATCAGTCAACAAGGAACGAAATATTTATTTCTTTTAGAACTGTGCCAATATATGTAGCAATGCAACATGTTGCTGGTAGTGAAATAATACGAACACTCTTACAAGTGCGACCCACACACGAGTAGCAATAAAAGTGTCGCAGATACATCGCTTGTAAATTATAGCTAATGTAAATCTCAACTTAGGTGTAGATATGCTAACTAACAGATTTGCTATTGAGCTACAGTGTAAAACCGAAGAATGTAACAACGTAAAAGTATATTGACAATTTTATCTATGGTGCATCTAACTTCAGTGGTGAATGAAGGTTTTGTCTGCTGTTGGGGGATTTGTCCAGATACCGTGATCAGAAACGTCCCGATTGGCGGATATTGTTAGGTGCGTCAGCGGTAAATTAGCGGAGTATGGCTGGCTGGTCGCTCGCCCCAGCTTATGTCAGGTATCTGTTTAAATTAGTGGCTTCTACCCAATACATAACGTCCAGGCATTTACTACCAAAAAACGTTTTTTTACAGTTAGGCTAACCAGGTGACGCCCTGTGCTCTCCACCATGGGTTACTTTTATAACACGAATTCATACAGATTCCTATAGTTAAGTAAACTGAGATGCACTAGGGCGTGACTAGGGCACTAGGGCCCCGAGATATCTATAAAAGTATCTGCTCACTGCCCCCCCACCCCCACACACATTTAAGTCAAACCTGAAACTTTATGTTGTATTACACGATCAGTCAGACTCTGGGAAAATTCAGGTATATATGTGAAGTAGTCGTTCGACCCGTTGTACGTAGGGGCGGCGAGCATTTTGTACTGGAATATAGACGGGCCTTCAGAGAAAGATTTCACTATTGCTTGAGACACGCCTTTTACTAGTTAACTCCAATAAAATTTTAGGTCAATAAAGATACGAAAACAGCAATGGCTGGGTTAAAGAAATATGTTAAGTCAAAAGTTTGTAAAAAAAAAAACGTCACACATTATAATGATACATCTTATGAAACATAAATTCACAATATTTAGAACTCGTTAAATCATTTGTAGTATTATATTTTACTACTGTTTTTAATTAATACTTAAATTGACAAATTATCAAATGTATATTTTTTCTAAAAAATAAATTAGTACATCAGTCCTCCCAACTTTCCACTTGTTTGACATGCGCAGGTAATCGAAAATACCAACACTCCCATCCAATGGAAATAGGTCACCATGAATAAATCTAATTGAACTGTTTATACGGTAGTTGGCTTTCTATCAATTAAAAAATCTAAATTCCGGAATATTTAATGAAAGAAATAATTAGCTAGCAGCTACATTGTCAATGTTATAATGGAGTAGCATGTCAAGTTTAGTGACTCCTGGTTGAATAATGCGGATTTCTACGCTGCACAAACAAACAAACATATATATGTGCAACCTAACCACATACATACTTAATTTATTCATTTTATTTAGAGATTAAAAAATAATGGGGAATAAATGTCACGTGTTGGGCTGACTATTTATAGCAACGTGGTGACTGTCGGTTTCATTTGATAAAATACAATAGGCCTATTTGAAAAAAAAATCTGTATTTGGGTCTTATAATGAACCTACACCCAAATACAAAAGTAGTTTTGAAATACAGCCACAGCCACAGCCACAGGCACAGCCACAGCCACAGCTACAGGTACTAATGACAGAGCCTCTCTAACGGAAAGGTAAAAATATTAGACTGCAATAACCCCCTCTCCCACTACCATAGAGCCCCCCTCCCACTACCATAGAGCCCCCCTCCCACTACTTAGAGCCCCCTCCCACTACCATAGAGCCCCCCTCCCACTACTTAGAGCTCCCCTCCCACTACTTAGAGCCCCCCTCCCACTACTTAGAGCCCCCCTCCCACTACTTAGAGCCCCCTCCCACTACTTAGAGCCCCCCTCCCACTACTTAGAGCCCCCCTCCCACTACTTAGAGCCCCCTCCCACTACTTAGAGCCCCCTCCCATAGAGTTGCCCCCCACCCCCCTCCCACTACTTAGAGCCCCCTCCCACTACTTAGAGCCCCCCTCCCACTACTTAGAGCCCCCCTCCCACTACTTAGAGCCCCCTCCCACTACCATAGAGCCCCCCTCCCACTACTTAGAGCCCCCCTCCCACTACTTAGAGCCCCCTCCCCACTACCATAGAGCCCCCCTCCCACTACTTAGAGCCCCCTCCCACTACTTAGAGCCCCCCTCCCATGGAGTTGCCCCCCACCCCCCCTCCCACTACTTAGAGCCCCCTCCCATGGAGTTGCCCCCCACCCCCTCCCACTACTTAGAGCCCCCTCCCACTACTTAGAGCCCCCCTCCCACTACTTAGAGCCCCCTCCCACTACCATAGAGCCCCCCTCCCACTACTTAGAGCCCCCCTCCCACTACCATAGAGCCCCCCCCTCCTCACTACTTAGAGCCCCCCTCCCACTACTTAGAGCCCCCTCCCATAGAGTTGCCCCCCACCCCCTCCCACTACTTAGAGCCCCCCCTCCCACTACTTCAGAGCCCCCCTCCCACTACTTAGAGCCCCCTCCCACTACCATAGAGCCCCTCCCACTACTTAGAGCCCCCTCCCACTACTTAGAGCCCCCTCCCACTACCATAGAGCCCCCTCCCACTACTTAGAGCCCCCTCCCATAGAGTTGCCCCCCCCACCCCCCTCCCACTACTTAGAGCCCCCTCCCACTACTTAGAGCCCCTCCCACTACCATAGAGCCCCCCTCCCACTACTTAGAGCCCCCCTCCCACTACTTAGAGCCCCTCCCACTACCATAGAGCCCCCTCCCACTACTTAGAGCCCCCTCCCATAGAGTTGCCCCCCACCCCCCCTCCCACTACTTAGAGCCCCCTCCCACTACTTAGAGCCCCCCCCCCATAGAGTCGCCCCCACCCCCCCCCCCCCCCCCCATTAAATCGTCAGCAATAGTTGCCCCCAAGATCATGTCCCCCCCAAAAAAAAACCTAAGAATAGATCTGCTACTTAAAACAAAGTCCACACCTGGAGAAATATGATCCACCTAAAACATGACCAGAATGAGGCCCAGATCAGTAATGCCAGGAACTGAGAATTGCAAAGTCGTGCATTGATAACAAAAGCCAGTCAAAATGTTAATTTACACACACACACACATACACAAACAAGACAAGGATTGTATTATATATAGGAAATGAAAAAAAAATTACCTCTCGCTTCTATTATTATGATCTCTATCGGGTGATATACTAAAATAGGACAGAATTATTGATTCCTTTTATTAATCTATTTACAAAATGTTGACTATAACTGCGAGGCTCGTAACCAGTAATCCAGTAATCCGGATAATGAAGCCGGATGAAATCCGAGCAAGTTAACATGTGTTTAGTAAAAAGAGAGGAAGGGGGTAGTTAAGTTTTTGAGATTTAAGTAACAAAATCCCATCAACAGGAAGCGATGCTTTCAGAAGTCGGTTAAGGTTGGGTGGGGCCCTTAAGTGGAAAATAAATGGACCCTTTAACAAAGAGGGAGGCAAGGGGGAAAAAATAACGAGTGAAAACTGGTGTTTTGTGGGGCCATTTAGAGCTTGGGCCCAGTGCCAAACCTGGGGATATGGGGTCCCGGGGCATGGCTTCTTTGGGGGGCCCCTTCATTTTAACATTTGACACCATGACATGAGATTATGTACTTAATATTTAATTAAAAAAATTGTGGGACCCAACCCTCAAGCTGGGGCCCGGGGAACTTTTGACTTTGGACCCCCTCCCCCACCCTAACTACGCCTCTGCTTGGGCCTTGGGGCACCCACTGTTAAATCTGCCGCTGTTTTCTACAACCTGTACCACCTTGATATGGAAACCTAACGTTATCTTTAAATATTGACGACCTACGACCTTTTGAACCTTAAACGTGACACTTTTATGTCGCAGAGGCGGCCTTAGCATTTCAGTCGCTGGGGGCCTAGGGTGAGTGTTACATGGAACTGCTAAATCTGTAGCGTTGGGCTATATTTAGAACCAAAATGCATCTTTCGCGGGACTCCTTTATACGCGGGGTTCCTTCAGACTCAGGACTTCTCTATACGCGGTGTTCCTTCGGACTCGGGACTTCTTTATACGCGGGGTTCCTTCGGACTCGGGACTTCTTTATACGCGGGGTTCCTTCGGACTCGGGACTTCTCTATACGCGGGGTTCCTTCGGACTCGGGACTTCTTTATACGCGGGGTTCCTTCGGACTCGGGACTTCTTTATACGCGGGGTTCCTTCGGACTCGGGACCTCTTTATACGCGGGGTTCCTTCGGACTCGGGACCTCTTTGTACGCGGGGTTCCTTCGGACTCGGGACCTCTTTATACGCGGGGTTCCTTCGGACTCGGGACCTCTTTATACGCGGGGTTCCTTCGGACTCGGGACTTCTTTATACGCGGGGTTTCTTCGGACTCGGGACTTCTTCATTTGCTGGATTAATGGCGGTTGTCCTAGTTGGGACCACAAAAGGCCAATACTGAATGTGGTCTCCAATAGCATTTCACTTATCAGAAATAGTTACTGTTGTTGTTGTTGTTTGTTTGTTTGTTGTTTTCTATTGTGACCCATGAATGCTATATTTTCAATCTAAAGCAAAACGTGTAATGATGATATAATGTTTTGATGAATTCAACCGGCGATAACAGCCTGTGATTAAAATCGGGGGACTTCTAATAGAAACTCTCACTAATGGATGTGCCTGCTAAACAAATGTACATTGTTTGTCCGTTCAAATTAAAGATATTGATTTTTTTCCCGACCGCATCAATTAAACATTTAGGAAATTACCACCAGTGATGGCTCATAGCAGTCAATTAGGTACAATAGATTTTTTTTCAATAGCTAGTCGAATTGCAATACAAATTGAATTACAGTGAAACTGAAAGATAACTTGCAGTTTTATTATTTATTATTAGGATGAGATTAGACACGTATGTCTTTTTAAAAAAATAGATCTATGCTCATACTCATTAATGTGGGACGGGTGGCCGAGTGGTGTAGATACTCGACTGTCGACCTGAGTGTCCTGGGTTCGATCCTCGGTGAGAACCATGGAATTTTTCCAGGTGAATTGTGTTTCAAAGTCGTCCCACAAGTCCACCCAGTCTAGCTTTAAATGGGTACGTGACTTTAAGTTTGGGAAGTGCCTACCACACAATCCCTTCCTATGCCGAGGTTATAGAAACAGATGAATTCTACACTTCATCTGCCCCGATGGTCTGTTAGGGCTAAGGGAACTTTACTTTACATACTCATTAATATTGTCGGTTACAAAATATTGAGTATGAAATAAAACGAAATGTAAACATTACAAAAATTCCACGCAGAACAAAATACTGTAATGCCTTTAATATACAGTGCCACAACAAAAGAGAGATTTACATCAAAATCTGATATTGTAAGTAAATAAAAAAAAACAGTTAAATGATTTGGAGGGAGTGACACATGGCACCTCAATTTTCAGACAAACTCAAACACTAACAACTAAACTCAAACACAAACGCACTGTGACACCTGGAACTATTTAATTGTATTCAGATGTGTCAGTATTTTGTTTAGCTAGGTAAAAACTGGTACCATACTAAATAATAGGGCTCGACTTACCGCCGGGGATTAACCCGGCACTGAGAACAGTCATCCCCGGCTCTGCTCTAGCTAATATATCCCGGCCGGGGATGAAACCATAGACATTTATCCCCGGTTCTGCAGAAATTTGTTTTCATCCCTGGCGCTGTTTTTTTTTTCTTCAATCGAGCACTGCTAAATACTAATGTAAACAACCTAAACATTCCGACGAATTCATCGAAGCGTTACACAATCTGGTGCATACATTACAAAAAAAAGAAAGATTTAATTGCCAGTAATCTCAGATTAAAGAACTATTAAAAAAAATGTCCAGCTTTATTTATTCTTTTACTCTTTTTCTCTACCCTCTCTCTCTCTCTCTCTCTCTCTCTCTCTCTCTCTCTCTCTCTCTCTCTCTCTCTCTCTCTCTCTCTCTCTCTCTCTCTCTCTTTTATCTGAATATCTTTAGATATATCTCGTTCTTTCGATTTTTGCTTTGATATTCTAAGCAGTTCAATATACATATATCTTTGAATTATGCGAAAGAAATATTCAGACCAGAACTATTATGTTTAACATATAATTCGTTAAATACACAATTATTGTGTTAGGGACAATGATTTTAAGACAATGTTATTGTATGATTGCTTTTAAGATAGAATTATTGTATTTAAGACATGGTTATTGTGTTTAAGACATGGTTATTGATTTAAGGCATGGCTATTGTGTTTAAGACATGGCTATTGTGTTTAAGACATGGTTATTGATTTAAGACATGGTTATTGATTTAAAACATGGTTATTGTGTTTAAGACATGGTTATTGTGTTTAAGACATGTTTATTGTGTTTAAGACATGGTTATTGTGTTTAAGACATGGCTATTGTGTTTAAGACAGGGATATATCGTCATTTTCATTTTCTACCTAAACACAGTATTTCTAGTGTCATTAAATATTTCGTTTACACTTATCATTTTTCGTAGATGTAGCACACCTGCACACCCATTTTAATTAAAGGCCTAAATCAACAAGAAAGTTTTTTTTTTAATCACCCATTTATGTATCATGGCAAATAAATTGAATTCATATCAAATGTTGTATGTAGTGTTATGTGTCTCCCATTGTGTAAATGTTTATATTCTTGTTCATTTGTGTCATTTTCGCCTTCCGTCACGGAACAGCTACTAGAGCTAGTATACAAATTACATATATATATATATATATATATATATATATATATATATATATACTAGTATATATATATGTAAATATAATGCATGTACACATATATGTTAGTGTATGTGCACACTGGCTTCTGTTTTGGGAGTGACTTTAAAGGCCCTAGAAGAAGTAAGTGATTGTCTTAAGCAGTGGCGTACCTGGGGGGGGGGGGTGCGGTCCGCACCGGGCGGCACTTTTTATTACTTTTTAGGGGGGCGGCAAAAATGTATAGATTAAATTGAAATACCTAAATGAGAGGGCGGCAAAATCGTCTTCCGCCCTGGGCGGCCGATACCCACGCTACGCCGCTGGTCTTAAGAAAGGCTCCATCAAACTTTTTGCAATAGGATCACCAAATTATTAGCGACGTGGTGCAGAGAGAGAGAGAGAGAGAGAGAGAGAGAGAGAGAGAGAGTATTTGAGACTTAAACTTTCTGCGAATAGTTAAGCTCACAGGTACACTAGAGTACACGTTTGAATTTCTCCTATTATAGTTTTGTAAAAAAAAAAAATATTAGTTGATATCCACAACAAAATATATCACTTGCCAGTGGGCCCAGTAGCTAGATATAATAGGGGGGAGCGCAAGATAGCTTAGCCAACTCACGGCTTATGGAATGTTTATTATAACACAGTTTGGTCTGATGTTCAATTAAATTGTTTACTGAAATGGTTTCGTACTCCCTAAGGTCAGCCCTACTTGGGTTGAGACCCGATAGAATGCAACAGTTAACAGTACAGGTTTGAGAACCGATAGAATGCAACAGATAACAGTACAGGTTTGAGAACCGATAGAATGCAACAGTTAACAGTACAGGTTTGAGAACCGATAGAATGCAACAGTTAACAGTACAGGTTTGAGAACCGATAGAATGCAACAGTTAACAGTACAGGTTGTACAGCACCGATAGAATGCAACAGTTCACTGTACAGGTTTGAGAACCGATAGAATGCAACAGTTAACAGTACAGGTTGTACAGCACCGATAGAATGCAACAGTTAACAGTACAGGTTGTACAGCACCGATAGAATGCAACAGTTAACAGTACAGGTTGTACAGCACCGATAGAATGCAACAGTTAACAGTACAGGTTGTACAGCACCGATAGAATGCAACAGTTAACAGTACAGGTTTGAGAACCGATAGAATGCAACAGTTAACTGTACAGGTTGTACAGCACCGATAGAATGCAACAGTTAACAGTACAGGTTTGAGAACCGATAGAATGCAACAGTTCACAGTACAGGTTGTACAGCACCGATAGAATGCAACAGTTAACAGTACAGGTTTGAGAACCGATAGAATGCAACAGTTTACAGTACAGGTTGTACAGCACCGATAGAATGCAACAGTTAACAGTACAGGTTTGAGAACCGATAGAATGCAACAGTTAACAGTACAGGTTGTACAGCACCGATAGAATGCAACAGTTAACAGTACAGGTTTGAGAACCGATAGAATGCAACAGTCAACAGTACAGGTTTGAGAACCGATAGAATGCAACAGTTCATAGTACAGGTTGTACAGCACACTAGGAGCTCGCTGTTATCTACAGTTTCATGGTTTAAGTAATTAGAGGTTTTATTTCATGTACGTGTTCAGGTAATGTGTCCGCCAACTGAAGTCAAAGAACAATCTCATATTTTGGACAATTGTTTTAATTACTTTAGGTTAAATTTATTCAGGTTTAGCATGCAAATTTTAAAATTAAAATTTGTTTCAATAAATTTCACTTTTATATCTATAGCCTGTATTTCTGAAAATAAAATGACTTCGAGTATTTTTGTTTCAGTCTAGCCTTGTTTTATTTCGGTATCAGTCTTTAACGAAATAGGACATAAGAATTTTTTCCCCTCGGTATTGGTGAGTGTGTCTATTGCTCATCACTAGTATCAGCTTTAATTCAGTCCTGTTTGATTCCATTCAGTTGACTCAGATCTTTCCTTTTTTTTTTTTAAACTCAGTTTTATTTATGAAGACTAAAATAAAATCTTTCGATTTGAAAAAAAAAAAGTAAACGTTTGAAAGTTTCATAATGGTTGAATACGTTCTTACAGACACATGATTGCAACTGCTAAGCTTAACACTACATCTGATTAAACTGAATATCAACTGCAGAATATGACAATTATCAGTTCAGGTACAAAAGTTATTGCGGCCAATGTAGGCCTAAACATCAGAAAACTTGGGAAGCCTTGAATCCTTACTTAAAACAATTTAATAAGATATGATGCTGGAAAACAAACTGGCCAAAATGAAAGAAACTGAGGTCAGTAACATAAGATTGTTTTCATCGAATCAACACCAAATCAAGATAATATATAATTAAAAGGAAATCATTATTTACCTTCACGTAATATAGTTTCCTGCGACTGTGTCTTGCTTTTCATTGTGTTTAGTGTAACGTCTTACAACTGAAAGTCTGTCAGACTGAACCGAACAATTACATGACGTATCGCAGTGAGACAGATGGCTGGTTGGTTATTGATAGATTTATCTCCGCAATTAAACTCCTTCAGATTGTGTGATATTTCAGTCAGCAACAGACGGCTTAGGGAGTGAGTGTGTTAAACTTTGAATACCTACATTACCGTGTGGCACAAATTGTTATACTTCTAGGATAAACAACCCAATAGTTGTTTTTTTTTTTGTTTTGTATTCTGGACTAAAGTTGGCGATTTACATTTTTTTTACATTGTTTCTGCGTGTGTGTGTGGGATAAGATGAAATCTCTCAGATCCTATAAACCACTTATGGGACGGTTTTTGTGGTGCCTTTCTTTCACTCCCACCATAGCCGATAGTGCAATGGCCATGGAGGCACCACGGGAGACATATCGGGAACTTGAGCCAAGACCTGAAAAATGTCCTTGGTCCTCACCGGAGATCGAACCAGGTATCTTCAGGTTGACAGTCGAGCGCTTTACCGCACGACCATCCGTCCCCTATCTGTTTCTATAGCCACAGTTGTTCTATAGGAGGGTGTGGCTAGCACAATGCCTAGATGCCTAGATGCCTTGACTTTCCTCAACAAATGTCATGTACTCATTTTTGTTTAGATGGGTGGAGAGACCCGAGAAAAGTCACAACCTTCACGTTGGTTTGAACTATGGCCCTTCCTATTGGAAGTCGATCGCCTTACCACACAGTCCCATGCCGCCCATATTTGGGTTTTAGATTTTTCAATGAATTGTATTAAGACGTAGATCGGGTCGTCCACAAACAGGTGCAAACCAGGAATATTACAGAGGTCTTTGTCCTTAGAGTCTCGTCAGGTACAGTAATCGGTGATATAATGACTTAGCAGCTGGTGGATGGATTTGATATGATGGGTCCCCAGTTGGTGAAGATTGTCACGAACCAAAGATTAGCTTGCTGTAGCCCCTCGAAGAATTAAGATTTTTTAGGGTCCTAGGTAGAGACTTTGAGATATTTTTGAGCTCCAGAAAATGTATGTGTTTAGTATGCGATTTGATATGATTTTTTAGTGGACTGGGGCCCTTTAGAATTAGGTGCCCATGCCGGAAGCTAAGAACGGCTCTGGATGTTGCAATAATGTTGCCCACTAATCAGGAAGTCAGTGCAGGTTGTGCAACAAATAAACTTAAGAGTCTGATGGCTTGGCGTCTCTGGGATTTTAGCCTAAAACGCTAGTCTAGTCGATAAACTCACAATGTATCACCATTCAACCATCTTCAAGTAGTTTTTCATAACGATTTTCTAATACGATTATATATTTTTTTAAATTCAAACTTTTATTTGCGGAAGTCTGCAATGCGCTGATAAAATATTTCACCTTAGTTCTTCATAACTCATAAGCAGGCTTCATAGCTATAATACCTTCAAGCCATTTAGTGTACATTTCATTTCAAACAGTCGTAGTTATGTAGATTACAATGTATTTAACCAACATGACAGAAAACTGGCGAATGGATGTAATATGTATCAAAAAAATTAATTATATTAAAAAAAAATGAAATTTAAGTCAAGCTCCATGACCAATGTTTGTCTATTTGACCTCATTTCTGTGACATTCACGACCTCAATCAATAATAATATCGGGTCAATCAGTCAACAGCTCACATTTGATAACTGTGTTAGCAAGTCTGATAAAGTCAATTTTCGAGATAGTGTTAACAAATGGATTAGTTTAATTAGTCCAGGTATATGGCTCACGGCGGGGGATATATAAGTCTTACCAGGCGAATTATCAAAATAAAGATTACAGTCATAAAGAATGCATGCAAAAAAGAGATTTTTAATAGTCAAGAGGAGATTTAAACTGAGCAACAATTGAGTATTAATTTATTCAACTGCACGAAGTTTTTCTTACTACTATAATTTATTTACTTTAATTGATTTATAAACACATGCGCATTCTTTATTCATTTATATCTTTAATTACGATATGCGAAAGAATTTTGACGACATTGGATGTAGGGCCATGTGAAGATGAATAGGCCAAAGTGTGTGGAAGCAGAGCCACGTGAAGATGAATAGGCCTAAGTGTGTGGAAGTAGAGACACTTGAAGATGAATAGGCCTAAGTGTGTGAAATAGAGCCACGTGAAGATGAATAGGCCTAAGTGTGTGGAAGTAGAGCCACGTGAAGATGAATAGGCCTAAGCGTGTGAAATAGAGCCACGTGAAGATAAATAGGCCTAAGTGTGTGGAAGTAGAGCTACGTGAAGAAGAATAGGCCTAAGTGTGTGAAATAGAGCCACGTGAAGATAAATAGGCCTAAGTGTGTGGAAGTAGAGCCACGTGAAGATGAATAGGCCTAAGTGTGTGGAAGTAGAGCCACGTGAAGATGAATAGGCCTAAGTGTGTGGAAGTAGAGCCACGTGAAGAAGAATAGGCCTAAGTGTGTGAAATAGAGCCACGTGAAGATAAATAGGCCTAAGTGTGTGGAAGTAGAGCCACGTGAAGATGAATAGGCCTAAGTGTGTGAAATAGAGCCACGTGAAGATAAATAGGCCTAAGTGTGTGGAAGTAGAGCTACGTGAAGAAGAATAGGCCTAAGTGTGTGAAATAGAGCCACGTGAAGATAAATAGGCCTAAGTGTGTGGAAGTAGAGCCACGTGAAGATGAATAGGCCTAAGTGTGTGGAAGTAGAGCCACGTGAAGATGAATAGGCCTAAGTGTGTGGAAGTAGAGCCACGTGAAGAAGAATAGGCCTAAGTGTGTGAAATAGAGCCACGTGAAGATAAATAGGCCTAAGTGTGTGGAAGTAGAGCCACGTGAAGATGAATAGGCCTAAGTGTGTGAAATAGAGCCACGTGAAGATAAATAGGCCTAAGTGTGTGGAAGTAGAGCCACGTGAAGAAGAATATGCCTAAGTGTGTGGAAGTAGAGCCACGTGAAGAAGAATAGGCCTAAGTGTGTGGAAGTAGAGCCACGTGAAGATGAATAGGCCTAAGTGTGTGAAATAGAGCCACGTGAAGATAAATAGGCCTTAGTGTGTGGAAGTAGAGCCACGTGAAGAAGAATAGGCCTAAGTGTGTGAAATAGAGCCACGTGAAGATAAATAGGCCTAAGTGTGTGGAAGTAGAGCCACGTGAAGATGAATAGGCCTAAGTGTGTGAAATAGAGCCACGTGAAGATAAATAGGCCTAAGTGTGTGGAAGTAGAGCCACGTGAAGAAGAATAGGCCTAAGTGTGTGGAAGTAGAGCCACGTGAAGAAGAATAGGCCTAAGTGTGTGAAATAGAGCCACGTGAAGATAAATAGGCCTAAGTGTGTGGAAGTAGAGCCACGTGAAGATGAATAGGCCTAAGTGTGTGAAATAGAGCCACGTGAAGATAAATAGGCCTAAGTGTGTGAAAGTAGAGCCACGTGAAGAAGAATAGGCCTAAGTGTGTGGAAGTAGAGCCACGTGAAGAAGAATAGGCCTAAGTGTGTGGAAGTAGAGCCACGTGAAGAAGAATAGGCCTAAGTGTGTGAAATAGAGCCTCGTGAAGATAAATAGGCCTAAGTGTGTGGAAGTAGAGCCACGTGAAGAAGAATAGGCCTAAGTGTGTGAAATAGAGCCACGTGAAGATAAATGGGCCTAAGTGTGTGGAAGTAGAGCCACGTGAAGATGAATAGGCCTAAGTGTGTGGAAGTAGAGCCATGTGAAGATGAATAGGCCTAAGTGTGTGAAATAGAGCCACGTGAAGATAAATAGGCCTACGTGTGTGGAAGTAGAGCCACGTGAAGAAGAATAGGCCTAAGTGTGTGGAAGTAGAGCCACGTGAAGAAGAATAGGCCTAAGTGTGTGGAAGTAGAGCCACGTGAAGAAGAATAGGCCTAAGTGTGTGGAAGTAGAGCCACGTGAAGAAGAATAGGCCTAAGTGTGTGGAAGTAGAGCCACGTGAAGAAGAATAGGCCTAAGTGTGTGGAAGTAGAGCCACGTGAAGAAGAATAGGCCTAAGTGTGTGGAAGTAGAGCCACGTGAAGAAGAATAGGCCTAAGTGTGCAGCAAGTAAAAATAATATAAGTTGTCGTGCACTGGTCACATCTGGTCAAGTGGTAAATTGTATTAACTGTAATGAATGTACTCATATCTTTTTTTTTTTAAAAATACGTATACAAAACCGTATGATATCCCACATTGAATATTATCGGCTGAAAAAAATACGCATTTTATATGAGAGCCTATTGATGTAAAACGTGTTTAAATAATTACATTACTAAAGTCTTCTTGTTAATCAAAATTGATTGACTTCTTTAAGGCTTGGTTTTTGTTGTTGTTGTTTTTGTTTTAATGACAAGGAGTAAACCTTTTTTTTTATTGACAGCACATACATAAATTATCGGCCACCCTTTTAAATATTTCATTGATGATGTGAACCATGATGTTAACCATAGATATAATGGTGACTGCATTGTTCTTTTTTACCTCTTGTATTGGAGATCTCCATGGCTTCCACTTGTGCTTTCTTGGGCATGACTCGTCTGTTAATACCTCTAAAGACTTGTTGCTGACTTTGTAACCACAAGCTGAAAGCAGGATCGAAATTAAACAATAATATGTTGTTTCTATGAGAATGGGTGCACTGAAAATTGAACTGGTATTAAACATATCGTACAGTATGTGTAGCCTTATACTTTATTATAATTATATGCTAAATTCAATAAACGCTAGATATAAGATGGCAGCAATAAATAAAAAAAAATGGCAGTTGTAAAATAGTGTGAGATGTGAATACATATTTTCCTCCCAGAAGAGATTTAACTGTTACTAGTTCTACTCATTTGTCGTCTTGACTAATTGTTACATAAGTTACTTTGCTATAATAAACTGGGTAAATATAGCAGTAGTAAATGATTGGTTCTCTGGTCACTACAGCAGTAGTAAATTATTAGGCCTCGTGAGTTACTAAACTTGTGGTAAATCACTGGGCCTCTTGTCACTCCTCTAAACTTCTGCACAGCAACATTGGCAACTTATACTTTTCAGATCTGAACCCGGATACAACCCCTAATCAGTATGTCTGTTTACCTCACGACCACCCGTGTTTGATTGTATACATTAGTGTAGGATATATCATGTTATTGTATACATTAGTGTAGGATATATCATGTTATTGTATACATTAGTGTAGGATATATCATGTTATTGTATACATTAGTGTAGGATATATCATGTTATTGTATACATTAGTGTAGGATATATCATTTTATTGTATACATTAGTGTAGGATATATCATGTTATTGTATACATTAGTGTAGGATATATCAAGTTATTGTATACATTAGTGTAGGATATATCATGTTATTGTATACATTAGTGTAGGATATATCATGTTATTGTATACATTAGTGTAGGATATATCATGTTATTGTATACATTAGTGTAGGATATATCATGTTATTGTATCCGCTGTTACTCGTACGTCAGACACTATCCGCTGTTACTCGTATGTCACAGACTATCAGCCTTGTTTGAGTCTTGTACTTTGAGAGTGAAAAGTTTTCATGCATCTGTATAACAAAGAAACCAACACAGTACATCCATCCATGGCCGTTATTAAGAGATGTATAGGGCCCTTATTAGAGACGTTGAGATGTTTGGGGGGGGGGGGCTCTTAGCAGATGTTTTAAAGATGTTCGGAGATCTTGGCAAAGATTCTGAGATGTTTGGGGGTCCAAGGCAAAAGTACCGGTTAGGGCCCTCTATCAGATTTGATGGGGATTTTTAGAAGCAAAAGGTTGGGTGGTGCCCCCCCCCCTAGTATTGCCTAGTTTGTCCATCAATGACAACGGCTCTGGTATTTTCATCTTTTTTTGTTTACCCATACGTATAACACTTTCGTTTAATTTATCAACAGTAAACATCAGTGAAAAAAAAATACAACTCACTAGAGACTTGCATGAATAGATCACTTGACTATATCACCATATGAAACACATTGAATCGAATGATTTGAACATGACTATCATGTTGGTTAGTGTCTTGGGCACTGGTGGTGTCAGAATTGTAGCAGCCAATGTTCATGAAGTAAACAACAGCACTATTGTCATTGTTTACAATGGTTTTTTTTTGTATAGCCCTTGTCCCTCTCTCCTGCTCCCTAGCTATAAATGTGTCCCGAACTCTTCTTTGTTTTCACTGTTGCTAGGATACCGTTTAGTTTGATGCACGTCATCTAAAAATAGAACGGAATACAACATTTATTGCTTTTTGTTTTATTGATTTTTTGTTTATGTTTTCAAACAACGGTTTAGTAAGTTTTATTTTATTCTGGGTCATGTGTACATCTCATGTGTATTACTGTACGTGAATCTTTCAAAACACAAGATGATGTGTGTAAATGTTTCTAAATGAATACGATCCTGTGTACTTAAGTTAAACCAGCCTAATGATAATTAATCTGCCTCGAGTAATTATCAACAGAGCCGTTCGTATAGATAGGGAACACTAGCCAACCTCAAAGCACCCCCCACACACACACACATCAAGGGGCGCAGAAAAAATTAATCTTACCTTACTTCATTTCAGATGGTCCCGTTTGGCTACTTCTTCCAAAGCCCAACCTCAAAAATAACCCTGAAATTTTTTGCCTAGTGCAGAGGTGGGATAACCTTTTGAGTCACGGTCCACGCCCGCCATGTTCGTAACTTTGACCGGCGGTTCAGAAAAAAAGTGTCGATGGATGGAGTGTGGACATACAATAATATAAACTGAAGATTGAAGTCATAATGTAAAAAAAAAACTGATGGTGTGCTTCACTCTTGAACGTGTGGCGGCGGGCAAGTTTAAACAGTTAGGCGGGTCGGTATTGGCCCGCGGGCCGTATGATCTCATAAAACCTTTGAAGGGTTCACAAACGGGGGGGGGGGGGGGGGGATGTGTAGACAGAGCCGTAGCTCTTAGAAGCAGTGCAACTATTGGTTAGTAGAATTTTGTTCTTTCGCCTTGGGTCAGCTGGCAGGGCGGCCGCCATATAATATTAGGCCCTTGATGATTTTCAGTCGTCAACTTGGGCTCCTGTCGTCACACACAAATATAAACAAATAGCTAAGTGATTCAATAAAACATACTGCACGCAGAGGCGTAACTAGGGAGGGGAAGGAGGGGGGGGGCCAAATTTTAAAGTTCCCCCCCCCGGGCCCCAGATTGTATGACCCCCAAATTTCTTTTGCATTAAATATTAAGTACAGTATCTTATGTCATGATGTCGAATGTCAAAATGTGGGGGCCCCCTAGGCCCCCAAATCCCTAGGTTCGGCACTGGCTGTACACGAATGGCCTCTTAGCGGCAGAGGTCCTTGACATATATTCTGTTACATCCTTCCCCCTTACAGCAGTACTGTGTAATGTGATCCAGCATCTCTTGGGTTCAAATACATGTACAAGCGAGTTAACTCTGTCGCTTGGTGACACAGTAGTTGATGTCGTGGCTGTTCACATTGTATATGATTGCGGGAGGGTTATCTGTTTTTATATAACCCGTTATATCATGACGGGCGGGGTTAGCTGATGTCCATAACCTAACCAATACAAGTTATAAGACATTTTTTAAGAATTCACTGAATTTGTTTTTTTTTTCATTTCTTAATCCAACCCTCGTTAATCTATAAATCACATTAAATTACTTAAAATCCGTACATTTTCTTCGTAGACGGGGGTGGGATGGGGGAACCTATGTGATATAACTTTATAATGGGGACCTGGGGGGTGTGCATCTTTGTTGTTTTTTTTTTGTGCGTTTTACAGTATCACTAATATGTATATGACCTCATAGAGGAATACAGAACTCAACAGTGGTGGCAGCATTCATTAAAGAAATTTTTCCTTGACGGTGCACCCACTTCATCGTAGTTAATTAAGCATACCAACCAAAGTATACATCTATGATGCCAACTGTCTTTAGGCCTACTCATATCATGAACATCTCAATCATTAATAAGCTAATAATGTGTCGTGTTTTCTATTTTTCTGTTATAGTTTCATAAACAAAAAATGTAAAAAAAAGAAAAGATCCCCAGTGTTCATTTTATTTACTCATAGTGTGTGTGATTAATGGCTCAGTTATCTATGTATTTGTATTCAATAATCATACATGTATTAGAGTTGCTACTTTGAATCTGTAATTGCTTGTATTATTTTATGTGCTGTTGTTTTTGTTGTTGTTGTTTTGCATATTGTTAGTTAGGTGCTTTACTCAAACAAAAATATTCGCAACAACTCTATGACATATTTCTTCAGTAATTCATTAAAATCGCTTGTGTGTGTATAAATAGAATGGGTTTGTGTGCATGAATAGGATGTGGGTGTGTACTTATTAGAATACAATTGCTAGTTACAGATATTTAAATTTTATAACATCCGTTATCTTTTAAATCAGCATGAGTCAGAACAGAATGTAAAATAACGTGCGCTGAAGTCAAGAAAAGAAAATCCAATCAGATTACAATAGGTTC
>JAGDYQ010000147.1:0-18254 GCA_021962125.1 Bulinus truncatus
AAAATCCAAATGCGGATACATATTTATTATTTGTATAACTTTATACATCATTTTGAATGTTGCTAGAATACAGCTATGTGTAAATGTTTTACATAAGTATTTGAAGGAATTTACCATCCTGTTTAATTTATTATGTTTCTGACTTTTTGTACTGTAAGTTTTATGTTCATTTTAACTTTTTTTTTTATAGAACTTGTGCCATTTTTTACAAGGAAAATACTGTGTAGTCTTTTTTTAATGCAACATATGTGGAAGTTACAAATCTTTAATAATATAAGCTAGTTAAGTGAATGAACTTTAAGAGTAGCACTATTTTCTGCTACTGCTTTTACATGATATTCACTAAAGAAGCCCAAGTTTTATGAAATACAGGCTGCAGACATTTAAATCTGTATAAATTGAGACATGACTGTATTTAAGTCATTTATGGCCTGTTATTTTCTCTTATTAAATGCCATTTCATTCATTTTTTTATGTGGATTGGTAGAAAAACACAAAGCAGAAATTCGAAGGAGGAAAGAAAAAAAAAGCTTTACAGATTTTGTGAACCAGAAGTCAGAGCAACTAGGTCTCCCAACAGCATCAACAGTGAAATCAACCAGATAAAAACTCGAATAGAAAAACAGGAAGAAGAACAAGGGAATGAAGCAGAAATAACTCTAACATATAAAGAAAAAAATGATGCCCTGGAGAAAGTCAAAAAAGAAGTTGGTCAGCTGCAGAGATATTTGAATAAACTGGATGAGGTCAGTGCAGAAAAATATTTAGTCAATAAAAAGTGTCACCATTCCTACAGTGACAACTAGCTGATTAATAAGCCTGGCTTATGTGTGACAACTAGCTGATTAATTAGCCTGGCTTATGTGTGGCAACTAGCTGATTAATTAGCCTGGCTTATGTGTGACAACTAGCTGATTAATTAGCCTGGCTTATGTTTGACAACTAGCTGATTAATTAGCCTGGCTTATGTGTGACAACTAGCTGATTAATTAGCCTGGCTTAGTGTGACAACTAGCTGATTAATTAGCCTGGCTTATGTGTGACAATTAGCTGATTAATTAGCCTGGCTTATGTGTGACAACTAGCTGATTAATTAGCCTGGCTTAGTGTGACAACTAGCTGATTAATTAGCCTGGCTTATGTGTGACAACTAGCTGATTAATTAGCCTTGCTTATGTGTGACAACTAGCTGATTAATTAGCCTTGCTTTATGTGTTACTTTTTTAGCTTTTGGTTAATGTGACTAAATTTAGATAATCCTTGATAGATCAGGTGAAGTAGTTTCTGGAGCTGATTGTGTAATTACTCACATTCTGTGCTATCCATTTCTACCCAAACTCTAGTCAAGGTGCCCCATAATTTCTGGCTGTGCCCCTGCAGTGATAATTAAGAAGCCTATCTTTAAACAAACTCATACAAAGACTAAAAATAGATGTATGCATATTCCTCTTTCTATTTTACCTATTCTAAATATGGAGTTTATCCTAATATGTGTCATTGCGTGAGTTTGTACTTTATGGCTTGTGTATTCTTTCTACCAATCAGCGAAAAGGTTTTAGTAAAAAATGTATGGCATCTAATAACTGTACTGCCAATATAGTTTTAAAGGTTGTGATTTTTATTTATTCATATTAGTGATGAGATATAAACCAAATTTTTTGATGATTGTTTTACAAGTCCTTAACTTTTCTGAACTTTTGATTTTAAAATGTACTAATATTTCTGATTCCCTATTCCCATCTACTACATATTAAAGGTAAATTTTTACAAGAAAAATTTTCATCTATGAGATTTATTTGATAAAACATTTGATAAAAAAGATAAAAATACCCACCAAATTTGACATAAATTTGAGCCTAAGAGACTGGAAAGTTTTATCCTTAGATCTTACAAGATGATCAGACATATTAGATAATTGCCAGAGGTGTGAGACATGACACACACAAATTAAGACAGGATGTAATCTTCCAGATGGTGTCCACTGATTTATAGTCAACTAGAATGTATTTAAACAGATATAAATGCTTATACATGTATCTTCTGTCCAGTGGGAAAAGGCTACTTTAAACTTTGGTTCAGAGTTTCGTAGTCAAAATATTAGTTTTTTACTAGTGGTTGTAAATATACTGGATATGGTGAAGTTATAGTGTTATTTATTCTGGAATTATCTACAAGCTAAGCGTACAGTGCTAATCTTACAGTGTAATTATACAGCTTATTTCCATCACAAGATACAGATTTTATAGTAACCTGTTGACATCACAGTAACACTTTCATTATACACAATCTATTATATAGACCCGGGGGAGGGGGGGATTAATTAATTTATAAATATAAACCTTGCATATAATTACCTGAAAGGTTGCATTCTGATTATTTTATTTTTCTAATCAAGCAATTAAAAAGTTGAACATTGGAGATATAGAAATTCTAAAGGAATATTTCTTTTTCGTTAATTTGCTGTACAAATTATTGCTTTTGTTAAAAATTGTGTTCGCTCAATGAAGTATTCAACATATTTCCCAATTTTTCTTTGTTTGCCAGGTGATGGAAAAGAGAAACATTGCTTATCAGAGGATGAGAAAACTTATAGCCAACAGAGCAAAGTAATAAATTGCTTTAAAAAAATTTTATTTTTCTATTTTTTTTACTTTTAACACTAGAACGACAGATTATTTGAACTACCTTTAACGACTGAAGCAGTCATTTTGACCGCGGTTAGCATTTTAACAAATAATTATTTTTATTATGTGTAACAACCAAAGAAACAATATCTATAGAATTATAAACAGTATTCTTCAAAAAATATACGTAAGTAATCACATTCTGTTCATTAGTCATCTTGTGTTTTGTTACGACAAAACGAGCATTGATGGCGTGTGTTACTCCTTGCACCACTTTTCACAGGGATGCCTGATGAAATTTATTTTTGTTGCATAGTAAGGTGATCTCAATTCATGAAGAAGGTTAAAAAATATAAGACCGGCTATAATGCTGATCTCGTGGGCGGCTCATTTGGTCCAGAACATCCACTCCACACTTAAAAAAAATTATAATATTGCTCAGTTTCTGGAAGTTTTTTTTGTTTACCCATTTTCAACATGTTTGTGCAAGGGACTCAATATGCAGCATGTTTGTGCAAGGTACTCAATATGCAGCATGATTGTGCAAGGTACTCAATATGCAGCATGTTTGTGCAAGGTACTCAATGTGCAGACATTCTTTTTGGCTTGCAACAGTAAATTGTAAAGGTTTTTTTTTTTTTCACCATTGAGTACTTTTTGAAAAAAACGTTCTGGAGTTGTGTCTTTACACATGGCTAGCAACTCTCTTCAATTCTGCCTTATCGTACCAACGATGGATGTGTTTTTGGCAATAATATGATGTCATCCGACAGCGTCACTATATATTAATCGGTATGATGGTCATTATGAAAGCTGCAGTCATTCTATGTGTAACTTTTTTTATTCGATCATTTTAGGACCAACAAAAATAATCTTCTATAATTATAACAATGTTATAAAGATATGAAAAGTTGTAAAATTTCAATGGTCTGGGGTTAGCCGTTTAGAAGTAATTAAACCGCAAAGTACCGTTGCAGTCAAAATGACCGCTGCCGTCATTCTAGTGTTAACTCTATGATTCCAGTTTTGACACTTCTTAAAGTATTATATCACCTGTACAAATTAAAATATTAATCTCTTAAATAAAATGTCAAAATTAAATATGAAAACCAGTTGCCATAAATGATTTTCACTGTTTTTTAAACTTTATCTGTCCGCAGATATTATTTTCTTTTGCAAATGTCGCAGAGGTCATTTACAGGAAAAATGAACTTTGACTTTCAGAAAGAGACATTAGAAATTTTAGTGAGCACTTCACAACAAGACTCAAAAAACAAAATTAGCTCTGAGGTGAAAGACCTGAAATCTCTGTCAGGAGGAGAACGCTCATTCTCAACTGTTTGCTTTATTTTGTCTCTGTGGGAAGCCATGGAATCACCATTTAGGTGCCTTGATGAGTTTGATGTCTTTATGGTGAGTTGTATAGTCCAAAAAAAATTCAATTGAAATATTGGAGGGGGGGGGGATATTTTTTGTCAATTATTATTTTTGTAGCAACAGATAGTTTAACTTTTACAAAATTTTATTCCGTATCAAAGATATTTGTTTGAACTTTTTAATTTGAAGGTTTCACCATTGCTGTAAGAAAACTAAAAGTAAAAAAATAAAATAAAAGAGCAAACTCTTCTGTAAATTTTAAAGAAATATTTTATTATTAAAACAGATACAACATTTTTCTATTGGTAAGCCCAAACACCTTAACCTCCTTGTTAAAATCTTTATTTCTGCATGGAAATCTTTATTTCATTGCCAGGAAAAATAATCCATACCATGACCCAAGTTTCAGATCTTTTGCATGATCATTTAAAAATAATAATGAATAAAATATCTTTTGTCTTTATTACCTTTTTCTTGTAAATATATTTACACCTGTCTCAAAAATATTATTTAACAAGGTTTTTCATTATTACTTAAAATTTTTAAAAAACACATATAAAGTTTTTTTTTATATCATGTAATTTTTAGAGTAGTAATCATATAATGATAATATCATAACTCTGATTGCTTATTATGAAAACTAGCATGTCCACTTTCTCTTGTAGGACATGGTCAACCGAAGAATTAGCATGGACATGATGATCGCTACAGCTAAAATGCATAAAAATCAACAGTTTATATTTCTGACACCACAGGACATGAGGTAACATTTTAATTTCTTAACAACCTTTTTTTTTAATTGTGTTTTGTTCTCATTTTTGTTGACCCATTTTGAAAATGCTATTACCTTGGCTAAAAATTCACTGAGCTTTCAGTGGTATCCTGACATTTGAGTACCGTAACATATGAGATTTTTTTAAATACGAGCAGCGTGCAGGTGGTGTTTTGCTTTGAAATAAGTGATATTTTTTAAGATACAAGCGGGTCTGCAGGCTGCACACGGTTCAGTTTACTGCGCCCTGTGCGTCTCGCATTTTCCTATATCTCAGTCAGTGTGTTTGTTTGCCTTGCTGTCACAGCATCTTTAGTAAGTTGTGCTTATGCTTTCATTTACAGTACTTTATCGCATTTCTTTTTATAACCATGTGTCTTAAGAAAGTGAGTGGAAAGGTCAGTGCTCAGTAGCAGCGTGAAATTATAGAAAAAGATTGAGCAATGTGTGTTACTTGGCAAGGCAGTATGGGCATAGTACTTCAACAATATGAACTGTGCTTAAACAGTCGATAAAGGGTATAACACCAGCTAAGGGCGATACAGTATTTTCTAAGCTACTACGCCTATCTCCTTCTCCGCTAGCATCTTTCGTAAGACCAAGACAGCTAATTTCCATGTAAATACACTTATACAGTTAACAAAACCAGTTTATCTTTTTACATTCTCTTTTTTTTATGTTTTTATAGAATATTTGTCATTTATAAATACATTTTGTTAAATTCAAAAACACATTACGAAAATAACGGGGGTGGCATTTAACTAGGGCTTTAACTGATTAATGCCCTTGCAATTAATTTTGATTGAGAAAATTGCTTTGGCATACGACCAGATTGAAGCATCATTGCAGAATGAATTAAATTTGTATATTGAGGTACCAATGTATATTGAAACTGACATGCTATTAAGTGGAATGTAACTAAAATCAGATTGAAAATACTGTATTGGTTTTTACTGAAATAAGTTCCTATCTATGATTGATTGTTCTCTGTATCAGTTAAATGAGACAACTTACTAAATGAGAGTATGTTTGGTGCGCATTTTGTTCATCAAATGACTCTTTCTTGAATAAAAATGTAATAGAAGAAAATTAAAATAATACATGTTCTAAGAACATTCAGTTATTCTAAATGCCCCTTTTTGTAATTTTGTGACTGTGGTACCAATAATATGTAAGACTTATGTGGAGATAGATATATAGATTGATAGATACATACCAATGGATGGATGGATGGGATGAGATAAGATGATAAGATAATATAAGATGATAAGATTAGATAGATAGATAGATAGATAGATAAAGAGCTAATAGGTGGCCATGCAACAGGCTTATAAGAGCTAATAGGTGGCTAATCTACCGAATACATAATCGTCTAACCTAGGCGGTAGACCGACTGTACGTGTGATCCCGGCTTAAAATAGTCTGGGGAATTAACAAGCAAGTTAGAATTCCAAAATTTTCATCTCACTCAATGGGAGTTAACTCGCAAGCTCGGCTAAAAATAGTCTGGGGAATTCCAAAACTGGAAATCTAAACACAACAAGGATTTCTTATTATATCGCAGGTAGAAAGCAGCCAGCTCTTCAGGTTTTTCAGCTAGTTTTAAAAATAAATGTGCATCTACCTATATTCTAATTTTTTAATTACATTTAATTTTTTTCATTGGTTATAAAAAACAGTATGCTTTCATTGTATTTATTCTAATTTTTCTCTGAACTATATTTACTAATGAAATTAACATAAAATACTTTTTTTTTTTAATTTCACAATACATTTAATGGAAAAAAAAAAGTGTAACTTACGGCAAATTTTTGAAGATCTTTTTTAAAAAAAAAAACATTGTTTGACTTTTTTAGTTATAATTTTGTGACATCATTATTTAAATTAGTAGCGCTTAAGAAAAAAAGCTAAAATTAAATCTATATATTTATTTAAAAGAAATAACTAAATGTATTTCACATAGTTGTTTTTTTACCATATTTATTTTTCAATGCAATTTTAACCTAAAATCAAACTTTCGCAAAATCGAGTTTTTGAAACAAAAGTATTATATTAAAGTTACATTGTTAACAGAGGTTTACCACAACAGTAACAGTTGTGTACAGTCAGAAGAAATTTTTTAAATTATTATTGGCCTACTTTTAGACAAATCAGTTAATTGCGGACCTTTGTTATACCCATAATTAAATCTATCGTTAATTGATTTATATTCCTATTTATCAAACTTTTTTCATTTCATCTTTAAAATGAAATGCAAAATTTTCTTCTGAGTTCAACAAATGTAACTAATATAAATTGACACTACACCTGCACCTATGATGCATTGATTTTTAAATAGTGCCCTTGGGCATCACTGCATCCACTCACTAGTTGGGCATCACTGCATCCACTAGTTGGGCATCACTGCATCCACTAGTTGGGCATCACTGCATCCACTAGTTGGGCATCACTGCATCAACTAGTGACTTTATGTGTTCCCACTGCTGCTCAACAACAAAAGGAAAGCCACTCATTTTGTGTTTAAATTAAAGCATTGTTGACATTTTAAAGATAACAGCTAATTATAAATCTCCTTTAAATAATAGGTGCTGCCGGCCACCTTACTAGTGGTTTAAACTGTAATCTAGGGTACAAAAATTTTGAGTAGAGGTTACACATTTTTCAAACTAGTCTGATTAATGCTATTAATTGGTTTTAAAAAAAAATCATATTCATATTCTCTCTGGTTTCTTCTTTGATAACAGGTATTTAAAAACCTATTAAATTGTTTCCCCAGCTCTGTCAAGAAAATCAGCAATGTAAAAATCTACCGCATGCAGGATCCAGAGAGAAATCAACAAGTTTTAAATGTGTTGCCAGGGGAACCTCTGTAAAATTTAGTCAAGGTGTAATTTAATGCTGGTTTATCTGTAAATATTTTCAAAATATGTAAAAGCAGTAGTACAGTATTATCATATTTATAAATACATTTTTATCTGTATATATAAATTAACAACATATGACCTGACTGTACTACTGTAGTGCTTTCTTGTTGATAAGTTATATTGTTATAATTACTTTTTTTTTCATTTGGGACAAAAATATTTCATAACCATAAAAACAGACAGACTTGTTAAGACAATACATGTATTCTGTGTTTTTCAATGAACTTGTAATGCTTTATGTCTTTTGTTATTATGTTCATGAAATAAACTTATTTTTGTTTATTTTTTAAAATTAGTTTTTTAAAGTTTATAAAATAATTGATCTAGTGTAGAAGAAAATAATGCAAATATTCTTTGGCAATTTAGGCAGCTTTTGTGGCTTACCACCTCTTTGGTAATTGACAGGACTCAGAGGTCTTTGTTTTGATAGTGTGCCACATATTTGTCACTTCTTTGTTGTTCATAAACTTCATTTTTTTTTTATGGTAGACTTTTCCATTTCCTCAACCATTCAGGAATTGTTGAGAATATTGCTTTGTCAGATATCTTTTAAGTGCAGTGGTATAACTAGGGCAGTGGCAGTAAGCTTCGGGCAGCAATTTTTTTCCCTCCAGCTATGGGTGGCATTTTGACTACTTTAGTGTTATTTGGCTTGGGAAAGGGGTATCATTTCTAACGCTACTGTTTAAGTGGTCACTATTAAAATTTCTTTTTATAGTTTCATGAACTTTTTTTTTTGGTAAACTTTACTCTCCATTTCATCAACTATGAAAAAACATTGTGATAAAAGGTTATATTAAACTGTCAAATGATAGTTGTCAACTGCAATATAGGTTACCTATATTTAAACAAATAATAAGATTTTTCAGTGTTACTGTGAATGATTTTTTTTCTATATTCACTTTATGAATGAAAAAAAATAATTTTGTATCCCTTCAGACACAGTTTTGAATCATTATTGAGTAAAAACCAAATATTGAGTAGTTAAAAAGATGAATAAATTATTAGATTATAATGTTTAAGAAATGTATTCAATTTAGCTGATAAATGTTTGCTTTTTACCATTGTATACTTAACAAAAAAGGTGAAAGTGTGACCTTTATTGATAAATTAAAGCTCATGAAGACTGGTTATCAATGTCTGTGATTATTTTTGTTTGGAAATAACGAAAAATAATTCTGTTCAATTAAAAGAACAATGCTCATTTCATATCACAAATTAAAAGTAATGATAGAAGCATAATTGTTATTTATCACTTCAGTGAGGACAAAGTTCACTCGGTTTACAGTTTTATGGGTAGGCTAGGTTGGTCAGGTGGAAAACAGTTTGGTCAATTAAGATGTTCTCTATACATTCCCTTGTTATACAATAGCACTGCTGCTCATTAAAGATCTGAACATGGGTTTGCACATAAGACATTGTTATGATGGTGCACTGTTCAACATCTCCCATTTGGCTTAAAAAACAAAACACAGAATAGCTCATTGGGCAGCTCCTATCTGTGAATGACTTATATTGGCACATGAAGATAGTCATCCACTGATCATTGTTTATAGCTTCTCCAGAACAACAAAGTTATTTGAGTTAAATACCAGTCTTCAAAAAATGGAATTTATCTACCAGACAGAGCAGCGCACCAGCCATCGTCAGTCTTTGTAAAAAGGAAGTCATCTATCAGCCTTAACCAGGCAGAGCAACAAGTTCTATGGTGCAAAACACCTGAATAACAAATTATCATTTGAAAACAGATTCATTAGCAAAAAAAATGGAATTACTTCTAAGTCATCAATTCTATATTTATGTCATCATGTGAGCCTTTTTATATTTCTTATGCCATTTTGTATACATGCACTTTTAATATTCAAAAACTAAATTCCTGATTGAATGTAGTCCAAATGATTAGTTTTTAAGAAAAAAGTAAAATGTTTGAGGAATAAAAGGAAAAACAAGTAAATTTTCAACAGATACAATGGAGAAACAAAGTTATTTCCCAATCGTTCCCTTAAAAATTAAACTGTCGCATCCTCTTAGTGGGGAAACAATTGTTGGTTGCAATATTGATGGAAATGTTTTGTAAAGTGAACAAACAATCGTAAAGTAAACAATTTTCAGAAATGGAATTGAATTTAATTTGGTTAACGCAAAGAAAATAGCCGAAATATTTTATATGGTGCCCTACCTTCATAGGTCTACTGTCCGGCCAGAGGCGTACCTGGGTGGGGGGGTCCAAATTTGAAAGTGCCCCCAGGCCCCAGCTTGAGGGAGGCCCTAATTTTTTTTTTAGTATTGAATATGTGGTACATTATCTCATGTCATGGTATTGAAAGTCAAAGTGCAGGGGCCCCAAAGAGGACCGCCCTTCCCCCGTTGCTTATTTGTTCTACTTAGTAAAATGTATTGCCTGGTCCCTGCTGTAGAATGCCTGCCCCCCCCCCCGTAGAATTTTCACGCTACGGGGCTGCAAAGAGGCCAGGCTCCCCGAGCCCCCTAATCCCTAGGTTCGGCACTGTGTCCGGCCACGTCAGAAAAAAAGTTCCAATATAAGTAGAGCTAATAAAAATATGAAGTCCTGAAACTTCTCAAAATAAATGTTTATTTCTCAGTATTTGACATTACTTTTAGATTAATATAATAACAGATTTATGGGATAAAAATGTGGATTTATTACCTATCAACAACAAATTATTATAAAACTAGTGGAAAAGCCTGCTGAAGCTGGCTGAACGAAATACGACTGAAGGGATAACAAAGAAATATACGAAATAATGCATTAGAAAAGAACATTTGGCCTTTATTGCCATGAACAGAATACGATATGGACAAAAATAACAAAGAAATGTGTGAGATACTGTAATAGAAAATAACATATGAAAACTACCTGCTAGGGAGAAACACGGTTACAACCATGGTTACAACGCATAGGGGCGTCCATTAATTACAACAAAATAGGAGGGAGGGGGGTGGTCAGAAAATTTTTGACAATTGTTGACAAGGGGGGAGGAGGTCAAGAAAAGTTGACGTCAACAATGTTACTTTTTTTTTTAATTTAATATAATTACTTAATAAATAGGAAAAATTAAGCAGCGTTTGTAGTCCTGTGTTACACACTCGCTTAACATTCAGTATTTTATTAAACTAACTATATTCTTACCAATTTTGCCACATAAACATTTAGGAAGCCACCTTTTTTAGGGGGGGGGGGTAATCAAATGTTGACGTAATTTTATAGGGGGGTCTCTGGAAGTTTGACAAGTTGTTGACAAGGGGGAGTGGGGAGGTAAAAATCGCCAAAAATTTGTTGACGTAAATAATGGACAGCCCCTTATACCGCACGATTGAAAACTACCTGCGAGGGAGACACAGGGTTACATTAACGTATACACCGCGCGATATGAAAACTACCTGAGGGAGACACACGGGTTAGACGATTATGTATTTAAGGATAAAGCTGTGGCAACACTAAAGAAAAACCTATAGAACTAACGATGACCTGTATTTTCACTGGTGACGCTATCAAAAATGAAATTTGTGATGTAAACACCCATGTTCAGATCTTTTAAATAACGAAACAACGGCTGGACAAAGAAAAAATTGAACAGCATATGCGCGAAAACACAACCATGTTTTACGCCATTTGAGATACTGATATGACTGGATGGTTCTATGTGTGATTAAACCTCGCATATAAATAATGTTTCCATGAAACTTAAAATTGAGCGAAAGAACTATTTGAACTGAATATCAGTCTTAGAAAGAAGTAATCTATCAGCCTGCAGTGAGGCGACCAGCACAACCTAGCATCACTATTGAAGTTAGTACCTAACTCATTTAAACGCAGGATCCATAGATCTATTCCAGTCAAGCCCTCGGCTACAAAAATCTTTCATTTCTTATCATGGACAACAAACATTTGTGTCGCAACAGACTAAATATCACAAGATGTGAAACTAAGACGTCAAAATATCAGAAGTTTTATTGGAATCAAGAAAAATTTCATGTTGACGTGTGAAAACAAATTTGTGAAGTGAGTTTAAAATTACTTAATACATGGTCTGAATTCGTGTCAAAACTGTATCTTGAAATATTTCTGCATACCCTTAGTGGTGTAAATAGAAGGGTTGGTTGAAGTGGAAGGGAAGGTCTGCCACGGCCTACTTAGACAAATGAACACTGAAATAGGGCGCTACTAAAGCTAATTACTTCACTGAATACCCAAAAAGGTATGCTAATTTGACCAGTCGCATATAAGGTACTGTTTAGTCGAGACTAAACCAGGATAGTTTAATATGAAATGTTCAGAATCAGGTGATAATTGTGATAGTACTCGTGTTGTTGGTTCCCTTATTTAAACTTAAAGTATTTAACTTATTAGGATAATAACCTGGTTGTTTAACTTGTTACTCAATAAAATCCTGCTAAAAATATTACAGCTACATGAGCAAGTTTTTTTAAGAATATATTTTAAACAATTGTTAACTCATTTACTTTTTCAAGGATAATAAATAAATTAATAAAATAAAAAAAAAATTTTGGCATTCATTTCGATTCACAACGTCAACTTGGCATCGGGAATAAAATCTGACCAATCTTTCTTTTCATCGCCTTCCTCAAACCCAGCAGCATGGATAAGCTACAGCCAGTAAAACTCGCGAAAGTATGTACATTTATTTTCAAATATAATTTTGTTAATTATATATATATATATATATATATAGGTTTTTAATAATTTTGCTGAATAATTTATATTATTATAACATTGTTAAAATTGGAACTGAAACATTTTGATGAAACGTTCTATTTTATACGTTATCGATAATAGGAATGAGTTTTTCTGTCATTAGTCAACGTGAATGAACTAGAAGTTAGGCTTTGTTCAATACACATTCACTTTCACTACTAAGTGAAAGTTCAGTATATCATAATAGAATCTAAGTTAGTTTTTTAAAATTATTAATCAAGTCTCAAAAAGAACTTAACAGAATATTACACATGTTGAAAACTTTTTTTTTATTACTTAGGTCCTCAAAGTGCTTGGCCGTACAGGTTCTCAGGGTCAATGTACACAGGTAAGTAGCATTTTGTAAATATTTTATCCCAAATATTCTATACATTATTTAATATAATAATCATTTTTACCATATTGTTGAGTAGTCTTTAATAAAATTTACTAATTTCTTAGGTACGAGTTGAGTTTTTGGATGACTCTAATAGATCCATTATCAGAAATGTGAAAGGACCTGTGCGTGAAGGTGATATTCTCACACTGCTAGAATCTGAAAGAGAAGCTAGAAGATTAAGATAATGGATTTTTCTGGTATGATTTTTTTTAGCTAATATAACTTATAATAGTAGGTACTTTAAACAAATTTCTAAATTGGTTATTTTAAATACAACATATACTGCGATGCTCAGTTTTTATTATATGTCTAGTATCTCAAAATCAGGTTATTTTTACTAGAGAAAAGGCTTAAAAACCGTAAAAGTAACATTATTCTATAAAAACACTTAGCGTCTTTAAAAGTAGAAAAAAATATATATATATATTTCTAGATAGAATTACCACTTCAAATTTTATGTTTTCATCATCAGTAGAAAACTATTTTCTCTTGCAAAATCATTTTTCTGTTATAATTTACTTATAATAAACAAAATATACAGACAAATGGAATAATATAATAGAAAAATCAAAATATTCTGTGAACATGTCTTTGGTATGCTATTAGAGAGTATTTAAAGTTCCTTCCAATGTAAATATATTCCCCATTCTCATCTGAAATGTTATAAAATAAAGGGATAAAAATTATATAAGGGCTAAAAGTATTTAAAAAACTCAGTTTTAAACAGACAATGATTTCACATTTAAAATTAAATATACTGACAATGTTTTCCGGGTATTAATTTTCCCTACTTTAGGTACTTGGATATCGCTAAAATTTCGGCCGGAAATCGTAGTATTTCCTGCCATAGACCATATAAACTTGTGAATGATCCTACCCTGAGTAATGTACTGGTTTTCTTTCATTGGAATGCTTTATATTTGATATTTCTTTATGTATTTTTACAAAGTTATTAAAAGAATTGGGTAAATATTTATAATAAAGTTCTTTTATTGCATAAGTTTAAGTTTTTGTTTATGGATTCTTCTTTGGAAAATAAGGTATGTTGACATTAGTCCTGGCTCATTAATTAGATTGCTTCACAGAGTTTTTTTAAATTCTACTAATTAAGACATGTTACAGGATAATAATTTTAACAATTTCACAAACGTTTTGTCCCATTATGAATAAAAAAAACCAGAATCTTAACCATGCTCGATTGGCCGATTTTAGTAATTTATTATCGATAACGGCCGCCATGAAAATGAAAGGTGGCTATTTGTAGTTCTGTACAATCTATCTACATCACTGTCTAAACACTTTTTGTGTTCATTTTTTGTATTAGCATTTATTATAAAATTACAGATGAGCACAATTTCACTAACGTTATGTACCATTATGAATAAAATCTTAACCATGCTCGATTGGCCGATTTTAGTAACCTATTATCGATAGCTGGCTATTTGTAGTTCCTGTCTGTACAATCCATTTATATCACGCAAAATTCTGGTCACAAATTTCAGCTTTTTTTCTATAGTAAAAAAATGACACATAAAAGCTAATAACTCAACAACCATAAGACCTAATCACATAAGTTAGGTATCTTTTTGAATCTTTTGTTAAGCTCTATCAATCTATGTATAATTTGGCACTTAAAAAACGGTTTGAAATTTTTATCTAAGTACCTACCTACTTATGCTACTGTGATAAATATAAAATCTTTCAAAGAAGTCGACAAATATACTGGATGATGCATTACTGTATCTATGGTCATACATTAAGACAATGAATTAATAGTAAATATATCATAGTACCTTCTAATATATTATCCTGTTAAGAATACACACAAGGTACATCTTGACTTTTGAGTTTTGAAATTATACTATGATTAAAAATCTTAATAATAATTCCTTAGAATTCTCTGAAAATCCAAATGTATTAGTGCTCATCCTAACAAATGCACATATTATGCTAATATTATTATTTTAACCCTTTAGGTCTCGTAGTCACAGATAGCGTCCTGTATGCACCGATCGCAGCTTTTTTGCTTCCGCTACTTTTGATTCCATGTTTTCTATAGACTATATTTAGCTATCTTAGTCCTTTTTCTGCTCTTAAAGGAAGTTAAACTATTTTTGGGTGTTTACATTTTTAAAATAGGTCAATAATTTATTTTCTGTGGATTTTGTCACATGTTTTGGATAAAATTGATATAATTCCACTCACATTTAGATAAATAACTTGAAGATACATTTTTAATTGAACATTAATGTGATATTGATAGTTTTATAATGCATTTAAATTTGCGTTTTTATGGATTACAGTTAGATAATGATTTAAAGGAAAGTATGAATGAAATAAAAGTCTGGTGATGTCACTATGGAAAGCCATAAAAAAATAAGCGATTGGGTATATAATTATTTTGGCATTTGTTTATTGATAAATATGTGCATTATACTTTCTAAAGATATGTTACCCATTTCTTTGTCAGTGATAGAAATCAAGTTAAATTAGATACAGCTTTCTTTAATTTTTTTAAACAAAGAACCTGTTATTTTGACAGTTATCTTTCTTAACTCACAATTGGGGAAGGGATTTTAGTCAGTCTTCAAGTTCTAAAGGGTTAAAAGTGATCACACTTTACTATTTAATGACCTGTGTTAAATGTTACACTTTTTAAAAATAATAAATAGTAAGTTGACTTGCTCAGTTAAATGTTGTATCCTTTTTTTATATCTTCCTCAGGTTCAGGCTTTTTTGGATGTCTGTTGTGTAATTATAATTTGTAATAAATGACTGGTGCATACAAGTTTTCTTCAAATTTGTTTTTTTTAATTATTGAATTATATATATTTCATAAATTAAACACTAAAACTAACATCTAAACTTCTGTTATCTGAGTGAAATTCTGATTGATCATTTCAAGCAAAAAACACTGCTCACAAACTGGCATTAACAGTGGTAAATACTTAAGAACAAACTATTCTTTTAATTTGTTTTACAAAATTATATGCACAAAGTAACTTGACAAATGTAAATTTTCCACAATTAATAGTCAAAATAGTGACAATGACATAATTTAACAATCTAGGCCAACAACTGTATTAATATGGTAATGATGTGGATCATAAACCTTTTTTGCCACCTGCTAAATCCACAAAAAATTTTTGTACAATTTTCTTCAGTATGCCGATTTCTCATATTTTTTTTTTCTTTTAATAAAAAGAACTCTAAGTATGTAAATACTATATTTGTCCGTACATCTTACAAAATAAAAATGTTATGAGCTAGTAAAAAGTCATATTTTTAGATTTTTTTAAAAAACCTTGAAAGGTCTCATTTTTTGATGACATTTCACTCTAACATTGCTTTTTGTCAGATTTGTCAAGACAAATCACTTAAAATCACAATTTTGATAAATTGACAGAATCACTGATACTATAATAATATCAAACTGATGTATAATGTAAGCTTAATCATCTTAATTTGAGCTTCTTTTAAAATACTGATTTTTTTTGCACATTTTCAAAAATAATACAAAATATTGGCATTTGGTGAAACTTAACATTGTTTGAAAATGCATTAGAACCAGTAGTATCAAAAGACATTTAGAAAGTCTCTATTTGAGAGAAATGTCACATTTAATATTGATAAAAAGCTCTATCAGTAAACTGTGCAATAGCGTAGTAACAAAATAGTACATCTTTCAAGGCAGCAAAATATGGAATGAAAGAAGTTCAGTGTAGAATTTAAATTTAGAAATGTATGGGTTTAGATATTACAGGGAGGAGCGAGACATTTTTTTTTTTTGGAGATTTGTTAAACAGGAGTTACAGGGATAAGGGCTTTTCGTGTGATAGTTACTTATGTGATATTGTTCAAATTGCTAATACTTAGTGATACAAAGACTACAGAGGAACTGTATTGGCATTAAAGGTCTTAAATTGAAGGTGGTTTTGTACTGTGAAGAATGTTGTCGATGTATTGGACATAATGATAAAAATTAAAAGAGAATTACTAGCATTACTCAAGAGACTCGGTAAAGAACCTGGGGATTTGAGGACTAAAATTATCGACTTTTAATATGTCACGTGAGCTGTTTTTATTGAGGTATAAATACAAGTCTAAACAAATATTCAATCAACATGTATTCTGTTATAAGAGCTCATAATTTATCACATTTTTAAGAAAGGCAAAAATTAGTTTTATCTCTAATATGGTAGGGGTCTAGAGACAATGTAAACAATGAGAATGTTTCGATTGAAAGGATGGTTCATAATAATGTTTAAATATAAACTAAATAGCTATTAGCTTCAGACAATTAAAATATTTTAAAACGATTTTCAACAGTTTATACAAGTTACCAATCAGGCGTATAATTACTGGTACATGTATACCTATTTTCGCACGAGTACTAGAAGGATTATATGCACCGGCATTCGCCATTTTATGTCATAGCAAGCGGCTTACAGGAATTTATATGCATATAAGAATATTGAAAAATAAAAATTATATTTCATAATGTTACTCTAAAATTAACAATTGCAAAATTGATATCAATTTAAAGCTCATTCAATTTTGAACAAACTTCTTTGATTTTCAATCCGATAGGTGTTAATGAAAAAAGCCGCCAGCCGATAGAATAGGGCGGGGTAAAATGAGAGAAAAAATTTCCGCTAAAAGGGCTACACAGTGACGTAATTTAATCTTAATTTTGACTTTATTCTTTTATAACAACATACATAAAGTTATCATATTTTGAAAAAACTTTGAATACCGTTTAAAAATAAATATTTTATTTATAAATTGTAACATTTTAAACGATCAAAATCTTTTCGTGAATATAGTGCTAAAATGATCTGTCAAGCACGATAAGCTGTTTTTTTTACGTCGGTTTGGATTACCCAGGGCCGCTTTATCATATAGGCACAGTGCCTAGGGCATACGAAAGCCAGAATGGCAAATAGGTGCCGGTGCATTCTTGAAAAATATTAAAAAATGATATCAAGTTTGTACATTTTATTCAGGGACATGCACTAAACACGCTGCTATTTCGTGAATTATGTCAGGACGGTGAAGCTGAATATACGGACCTACTTTATTATACAGAAGTAAGGTGGCTCTCTCGAGGAAATGTACTAAATCGAGTATGGACTCTCAAAACTGAAGTCGAAATTTTTATGGTTGATCAAGAAAATATTCTCGCAGATATGTTTAAAAACCCTTCCTGGGTTGCATATCTCGCATATTTAGCGGACATTTTTGAGAGTATAAATATATTTAACAAAGAATTGCAAGGAAAAAATAATATCATTTCAGCAAGAGAAATAGTGTCAGCATTTGGATTAAAGCTACAATATTGGAGACAGAAAGTAGAACAGAACAAGATAGCTTCTTTTTCAAAGTTAGCATTGTTTTTTGGAAGATTGCGAAAATATTACTTTTGCTTAGACATCAAAGA
>JAGDYQ010000147.1:18754-185049 GCA_021962125.1 Bulinus truncatus
GCCAATCAGTGTGTTGTTCAGTCTCAAAATTTTATATTTTTAAAATCCATGAATTAGTTTGAATCGACTTAGATATGAATGATCGTTCAAAGTCCATAGAATAGCACAACGGTGGAGAAATATGAATGTGTGGAGAAATATGAATGTTAAATTGGTATTAGAATAATACTCATGCACAAAACAAAAAGTATGTAAAGCTCATTGGGTGTCATGAGTCAGTACTCCTACAGGCAACTTTTCAGGTCTTCCTCATGTTTTGCATTGCTGTTTGTATAGTTACCAATTTGTACCATAACTCCTGAAGAACACAACTTGATAAAAGCTCCTGCAGAAAAGTAAAAACAATGTAAATTTTGGGTGGAATTTTTTTTTATAAATGTAAAAGTACAATACAGTTTATGTACATAATTTCTAACTCCATACATGTAATAATCAAATTCAGATGATATAAAACTTAACAGATAGTAAAAAGTAACACTTTTTCTTCCTTAGTAAAAAAGACACATATACACCAATGAATTTGATATTATTAGTAGACTATTTTATTTATAAATGATTGTTACCTGGCATAATAAATTCAAGATAACATTGTCTTGTTTATTCATCATCGAAAAGATGAAGGCCTGGTACCCTAGCTGGAAGTGTTGAATCGCTTTGAGAGGTCCATCATCACTAGTCATAGTCATATATGTTTGTTCCCTAAAGTTATGGATAAGACAAAATATTTATATAAATATACTGCATAATAATAGAATTACATTTATATAGACTATCAGGTTTTAAAAAAATGTAGTTAACACCATAATAAGTTTATATCTTTTTTAAATTACATGACAGAATATTCCATAATTATCTTTATAAGTGATTTCATTTTTATTTAGTCAAAAATTAAAATCAGCTGATAACATCCTAAACAATGGTTTATTTTTTTATATTATTAGCAGGCTATTTTATTTATAAATGATTGTTACCTGGCATAAGAAATTCAAGATAACATTGTCTTGTTTCTTGTCATTCATCATTGAAAAGATGAAGGCCTAAGTGCCCTAGCTGGAAGTGTCGAATCGCTTTGAGAGGTCCATCATCAATAATGCCATAGTCATATATGTTTGTTCCCTAAAGTTATGGATAAGACAAAATATTTATATAAATATACTGCATAATAATAGAATTACATTTATATAGACTATCAGGTTAAAAAAAATGTATTTAACACCATTACAAGTTTATATATTTTTTAAATTACATGATAGAATATTCCATAATTTTCTTTATAAATTTTATACATTTATTTAGCCAAAAATTAAAATCAGCTGATAACATAAACAATGCTTTAGCACGTGCTATTATTAATTGATTCATTATAGAAAATTATAAAATTTTAAAGAAAAATCAAATTTATTTAACATAGAAATGAATACTTTAACAAATAATACCCAGGAAAATAGAAAACAAAATATTTTTCATTTAAAAAAATAAAAATTATTAGCATAAAATAAGAAAACTTCGTACTTACATTCTTAGATAAGCATTCAGTGGAGAAACTAATGCAATATCTTCATGATATGATGAATAAAGGCTACCATCTGACTCCCATTCATGAGAACTTTACTAGGGGAATAGTTTGAACTAAAATCCGATTCGTCTGGAGCCGTTTTATTATTTAAAAGGCGACAGAAGGTGCAGACAGATACACGCTGTAAACGAACCAGTCAAAATGGCGACTGTCGTGTCGGCACAAAAGGCTTTTTTTCTCGTGTAATATTTTTGATTTCAAAATTTATTTTTTTTATTGTTCATTTTTATTTTAACTAATTTTATTATCGCTCTTTAAAATAAAAAAAAATATAAAACAATATTTTGAAAGAAAATATATTTTTTTTGGGTTTAAAAGTGTGTTATTCTCATCCGTCTTTAATCCATGAAATTCCATTGGTCGGACGCCGGAGACTTAATAAACAAAGTTTAATACCCAGTATTATAAACATTTAAAAAACTGACATAAATTGAGTGTGGAACAAATCCCCTGCATTAATTGAGACCTAACTCTATAAAAAATAGATTTCTAAACAATTTTTTAAAGTTGCAAATCAATATATTCTTTTTACATTAATTTTAATTTATAGTCACCTAACAGACCTTTTCTTTCTCTTCTTGTATTTTTTTTTGCTGTTCTTTTAATTTTGATGTATAATGCTTAACAGCTGTTCGCACTTTTTCTAACTCATTTTGTGCTTGGCTGATCTCTTCTCTGAGAGGAATTCCATTATCTAAATAAAATAACAGGTCATCAAAAAAACAATATTTTTTCAGTTGTTTCACTTTTGAAATAAATTAGTTTATAATACAATTTTTATTACTTAAAACAACAATCAAGCAACTATGTGGATATGTGTTCATATATTACAAATTCAATTTATACAAATTTTGTTAAATGTTATGAAAAAGATTATTCATAATTAACCACTCAATTTCATTTTATATAAAAACAGTCTTTTCTTACCAGATTTTTGTCTTATACTTGCTTCTAATTGTGAGTAACCTTTTCTTAAGGTGTCAAAATTAGCATCTTGTATTTTTTTCTCTTCAGTTATTTGATCACGCTTGGCTTTTAGTTCTTTAATTTTTGCTTCATAATCTACTACTTCTTCTTCCTATAAGAACAAAAAGCCTGAGTTAAAAAAAAGAAGGAATTTATAGTCATCTGACGATACAAAAATAATGAATTGAAATGATAACCTACTAAAGTTTTAACATCAACAGGAACATCATCATCCTCTTCAGTTTGTAATTCATTCACTTTTGAAGATAGACTGCTTAAAGTTTTAGATATTTCAATTAGACGAGATTTACATTTATTTTCTTCTGCCTGGTTCTGTGTAACTTGTTGCTGGCTTTGTCCAATCTGTTAAGTAAAGTAATCTACTTTGTTCAAATATATTTAAAATAAAAAGAATCCAACATCACTTTCTGGTATTTGTCACAGCTATCACCAAGTTAGAAAAGGAAAAATTAATTACATTTAGAAAAATTAAACAGAAAAGTTTCCGATAGATAGTAGTAAATATAAATATGCCACCTGCTGACAAATATTCTTTTTGTCTTCTTCTAAAAGTTTTTCTTCCTGCTCTATTTTCAAGATTTGTTCCTGAACATCAGACATCAGATATCTGACATTATTTTTATTAGTGTTGGAGTAAAAACGAAAAGTAGGTGAAGAAAATACTTGATCCCCATTTTCAGTAAAGCACTAATAGAAGAAGTAAAAAAAAATAAATAAATGTAACAGAATCTGGAGATCTGTAAACATAAGATGGGTATTGTAATTATTGTAATTGTAAAAGAAAAACATATATTAAAAATACAAACCAATTATGAAAAAAAAGGTATTAAAGTCAGATTAGAATATTTTTTTGTGTTACTATGTCAAAAATTTACTGATACATTGAGAAAGTGTGTAGCTAGTTTATCAATTTACTGATACATTTAGAAAGTTTGTAGCTAGTTTATCAATTTACTGATACATTTAGAAAGTTTGTAGCTAGTTTATCAATTTACTGATACATTGCGAAAGTGTGTAGCTAGTTTATCAATTTACTGATACATTTAGAAAGTTTGTAGCTAGTTTATCAATTTACTGATACATTTAGAAAGTTTGTAGCTAGTTTATCAATTTACTGATACATTGCGAAAGTGTGTAGCTAGTTTATCAATTTACTGATACATTTAGAAAGTTTGTAGCTAGTTTATCAATTTACTGATACATTTAGAAAGTTTGTAGCTAGTTTATCAATTTACTGATACATTGAGAAAGTGTGTAGCTAGATTATAAATTTACTGATACATTTAGAAAGTTTGTAGCTAGTTTATCAATATACTGATACATTTAGAAAGTTTGTAGAAAGATTAAAAAAAGAAAAAAGACCCACCTCTGAAGCTTTTGAAGGTGGATTTCTAAGCATTACTTCACGTGCTTCATTGGTGTTACTAATGAGGAGTACATTTTCAATTCTTCTCTGATGAATAAAAGGAAATAAAATTAAAGAAATAACAGAAATGTTTACTGTAGCCATTCTGAATACTATAGGGTTCGCAAAATAAGGTCCCTTACAGGACAGCAATAAATTACTAAATGGCTTTGGTTGGATTGAAAAGTTTTCCACTTACAATGACAACCCTAAATCTGAACTTAAGCCATAAGTATTGTTAAATTTTAAAAATAAAAATACAGGAAGAAAAGGTTAAAATTATACTAAAAAAGGGTCATAAATAACACAATATGCTGTCACTTTAGTTTCTAATAAGGATAGAGATAAGGTGTGGATTAAATGTGATCCGTGTGCTGTGAAAAAGAACTCAAAAACACTGTGCTAGCCATTCAAATTACAAATCTCAGTAAAATTTCAAAGCAAAATTTCCTTAATGTTTTTTTGTATTGTAAGAAGTATGGGATCACAATATAATTACTAAATATAATGAGATGCAAATTATTCACTTTTCTTGTTAGTTTACCAGCTCAAATAAGCAAGAATTTTAAATATGGTATTTTTAGCAGAATATATCAGAATCTTTAGTTCTTAAAATTGATTTTCCAATAAAAGTAATTTTGAAATAATTATATCATTATTAAATTTAACTGATATTGCATAAAATTGAAATACATAATATTGATAATTGCTTGGATTAAATTTTAATACTTTAAATATTTTTCTTTAAAGATTTCTATCATTTTTGCATTTCCATTTTAAGGAACTAATCAATAGTTGAAATTACAAAATTTTGAAACATGAAAAAAAAAAAAGAAATAACCTTTTACTATTGTTAGAGACAGAACAATATTACTAACCTGATCAATGAGAGTATTCATAACCACTACATCATCACACGTGATCACATCAAGAATACAAGGGTAATCTCTACTAAAAGCTCTCTGAGAAATAAATAATACTATGTTATTTCCTACAGTAAAACTAATACATAAAACTAAAGACATCTAAAGGTTTACATACAGCAAAAGATGAACAGAATCAATATTTAGTTCATTATTCCAAAAAAAAAATAATTTTAAAAAAGGGAAATTATTTATCATAGAATAGGATATAAAGATAGTGGTAGTTAAACATTATAGTATTGAAAAGATAATGTAAAACAAGATAATACAACTACACACTCAAAAGTTAAAAAAAAAAGACAATTAATTCCCTAAACTTACATTTTGAGAAACATCATAGATGCGAGTCTGAAAAGAAAAAAAAAATTAATTAATTTTGTAGCTTAAAAATATTTTTTGTTATTTTGTTTCTAAAAAAATTTACCAAATAATTAGACGCTGGCGTTGAAATAAAAAGCAATAACAGGTAAATTCCAACTAGAATAAGAAACTAAATGAATAAATAAATAAATAAATATTTCTGTAAATTAACAATTAAGTTTTCATACTTTGCATTTAATTACACCAAACACATTTTTCTTTTTTATAATGATCAATTTTTATAAGTCATCACATTTTAGAATTTAAAAAAATTGCCAATATAAATATTTCAAAGTAACATGGTTATGGTTATGCTTATACTTAATGCACATTTATAATCACACACTAAAGGCACAGGTTATGCTTATACTTAATGCACATTTTATAATCACACTTACACTAAAGGCACAGGTTATACTTATACTTAATGCACATTTTATAATCACACTTACACTAAAGGCACAGGTCATGCTTATACTTAACGCACATTTTATAATCACACTTACACTAAAGGCACAGGTTATACTAATACTTGATGCACATTTTATAATCACACTTACACTAAAGGCACAGGTTATTATAATTGGTCGCGCAGCTCTGGATTGGGGACATTTGTTGAAAATTTCTTCCAACAGTTTAGAATCATGGAGGTCATGACATACAAATGCACTGACTAATCCTTTGAGACAACATTCAACAGCTAAGGCCCATTTGTGATCTATTAAATCAAAGCTAGCACCTGAAAAGTATTATTTCAAAGCAGCACATAATTGAGGGAAAAAACACAAAATTGGGATGACCTTTAGATAAAGAAGGGATGGATTCAAAAACGTTAAAAACATAAACATCACTTTTTATGAGAAAATTTATAACTTTTGTTAAACTTTGTTCATTTCTGCATCAAGTTAATACATTCTTAGCTAAGGTAAATGTTCTAATACAAAGAAACTGTCTTGAATAATTAAAAAAAAAATTAAAACTCTTTGACAAATTAAAACTTCTGAGATTGAATAAAAAAATACAATTATTGATCCATGGCCATGGTGCACAGGGATATGGGGGGGGGGGAGAATCACATAATTACACAATATATATATATATTAAAACATAAATGTATATAATATTTATAAACTAACCTAAAGGTCCTTTAGGGAGCTTGTGGAACTGACTTCTTTTACTGTTGATATCATTTATGACCACTGGCATCCAATCACCAAACCTTTTTAGTCTGTTATTTTTGGCAGCAATCAACCTCTGTTTATTCATAGAAATATTTTTAAGCTGTGCCTGTTTGGCTGTCAAAATTGACCTGAAATAAATCAACAGGCATTTATTAAACATACAAATAAAGATCAAGGCTTTTTCTAAAAGTTAAGGAATACTAAGAAACTGTGTGGCTAGCAAAATTTTACCCTCATATTATTTTTTTTGTAAGTAGTGTTGTTACCCATTCTAAGCAGAATTCAAATCTGAGAAAAGTGGGACTTGCACTAGGGACCATCAAGAATCATGAACAATGAAACACTGTAATGTGTCAAGCTAAATGAGTGCAGTCTCAGATTATGTGTTTCAATCATCTTTAGTAGCTTAATGTAAGCTGTTTTGATCAAAAGCTTGTAATGCAATGGTGAGAGTTCTATTCAAATAACAGAGTTTCTCAAGACTGCAAAGAGAAGATTTTCTTACACAACAGAGGTGCTATGACATTGTTTCCTCTGTCATAGTCCTCTCCAAAATAGCGGTTCTTAACTGCTGGTATGCGTAGCCCAAAGGGTACAGGAAAGGTTATGAATATAATTTTTTTTAAAACAACCAAAAGTTCAAAGTGGGACGGATGGCTGAGTGGTGTAGATACTTGACTGTCGACCTGAGAATCCTGGGTTCGATCCTCTGTGAGGCCAATGGAATTTTTCCAGGTGAATTTGGTGCAAAGTCGTCCCACAAGTCCTCCCAGCTTTAAATGGGTACCTGACTTTAAGTTGGGGAAGTAAAGGCGGCTGGGCGTTGTGCTAACCACACAATTCCTTCATATGCAGAGGTTATAGAAACAGATGAATTCTACGTTAGGGCTAAGGAAACTTTTTTTAAAAAGTTCAAAGAAGGTCATCATAAGACCACCCATGCAACATTGAAACCGTAGCATGGAACAGAATAGCTCGGAAATTGGAAAGATGTGTCAAGGATCTAAACTACCTCTGTCCAATCAGAGCATGAATTCAAAAAAGAATTCGTAAAGACACTTGCAAAGTAAACACATAGAATTGAAAGATAAACTGCTGGAATATTTCAAGAGGTAACATGAAAGTATGATGAAAGGAACCAAAATTTTTCATGGATATTTGCATACATCTGAGAAAATTTTGCGCCCCTCATATGAAGTATGCTTTTGGTTGCAAAAAAAAAAGAAAACCTCATGTTACAGATGAGGAGTTGGTACTTCCTGTGGCACTAAAAATTGCAGAAATTATGATAGACAAGAAACTGTTAATACAATGAAAACTATCCCATATTTGGATGATACTGTAGGAAGAAGAATTTGAGAAATGGCTATGATGTAGTTCAGCAAGTCTGTGAGCAGATCAAACTCAGAAAGCAATTTACATTAGTACTAGATGAGTCAACAGATCCATTAAATGAAGCGTAGGTGATGCTTTTTGTCCGTTTTTTTTGATCCAGTGAAGGGACTTTCAGAAAAAATTTGTTGGGGAAAACAGCGCAGAATGTTTGGCGACTTGTGGACTTCAGTGGATGTGTCTGTGTGCACAGGTGGTGAAGCTAACAAGGCGGGACTTTGAGTAGGTTAGAGAGCGTTGATAAATGAGAAAAACCCATAAGTGTTAGAGAGAGTTGATGAATGGGAAAAACCCATAGGTACAATGGAATCACTGAATTATTCAACAATTACTCGCCTCGAGTGTGTGGAGTTAAATTAGGCACGGAACAATCTGGTAAAAGTTTTGATATTTATCAAGTCAAGTACTCTGAATCAGGAAATGGTTCATAACATGAAACTTGTTAAAGATTAGAAATCTGTTCTTGAATGCATTTTGAGGACTAACATTGCCAACATATTTGCAAAAAAGTAACTAGTTGAACTTTAAGCTTCAAGGACTAAACAGGAAACTATTTTCTTCCATTGAAAATGTGAGATCTTTTTCATTCAGAAAATGTAATTCTGAATTATTTTCCTGAAATTGAAATGGATTGTGACCAGTAGTGGATTTTGAATCCTTTTTGTGAAAAAAAAGTAGAGACAGAAGAATCTTCAAAAGACTTGAAAAAGAAATTATTTGAACTTGTGGTGGACAGAACTTTGATGGAAAGAATGGACAGCAATGTGAGCCATTTCTGGACAGTGTGCTTCAAGAATACGAAGACTTGATTATTGCGTTGTCTGCATTGATGCCTTTTCCATAAACATATGTATCTGAAATTTATTTATCTGCTTTGATTGCAATATAAAGTAAAGAAAGAAACAAAATCCAGGATGAAGGTGTCATACTGGCTGTTATGATGATAGAAGTCCCTGTAAGGATGAGATGAAATCTCTTAGATCCTATGAACCACTAATGGGACGGTTTTTATGGTGCCCTTCTTTCATCCCCACCATAGCCGCATAGTGCAATGGCCATGGAGGCACCACGGAGATATATCGGGAACTTGAGCCAAGACCTGAAAAATTTCCTTGGTCCTCACCGGAGATCAACCAGGTACCTTCAGGTCAACAGTCGGCGCTTTCTTAGATGAGATGCACGACCATCAGTTAGAATTCAAACCTAAAAATTTCCTTTCCTCCAAATAAAAATTTATAATTTTTATAGTTTTTGCATCCATCATCATGTCACATTTATGGCATTAAAAAAAAAGCCCAATTATGAAATTAGAAAGGTAAGCACTTTTATTTGCAAACTTATGATTGAGGGGTACCCGCTGACATAAAGAAAATGTATTTCCGGTTAAGGGATTTTATCAATCTTCTGATATGTGATTATTAAATAGTCCAAACTGCGCATATATTTCAAGGCATTTACAATGTCATTTGTTGACCTCAAATAATGCTTTTTTTTTTTTACGCATTAGTGACTTTTCTAACAATTTTTTTCCCCACATTTGCGCCACAAATTGCAACAAATGAGACATGTCTATAAATATTGCAGAAGTTATGAATTTGAAAGCAATTGTTAAAACAAAGACACAATGAAGAAAAACTAACTGAAAGTTTGAGCACTCAGATTTATATTTGATAACAGCACTTCTGTATTGATCGATCTCATGTTCTAGAACTTTTTTCTTTGATTCTAACTCTTGTAACTTGGATTTGATTTTGTTTATTTGTTCTGTCCTCTGAATTCTTTCAGCTTCATAGTCACGAGAAGATCTGTGAAGAAAAGGGTAACATTATTTCTTTAATAATTAAGTATTCAAATTTGTGTTGTCTTTTTATTGCCAAAAGAATATTTGATAACAACTTTCTCTGCATTTAGCTCATTGGTCCTAACTTGATAACAACTTACTCTGCTTTTAGCTCATTGGTCCTAACTTGATAACAACTTACTCTGCTTTTAGCTCATTGGTCCTAACTTGATAACAACTTACTCTGCTTTTAGCTCATTGGTCCTAACTTGATAACAACTTTCTCTGCTTTTAGCTCATTGGTCCTAACTTGATAACAACTTACTCTGCTTTTAGCTCATTGATCCTAACTTGATAACAACTTACTCTGCTTTTAGCTCATTGATCCCAACTTGATAACAACTTACTCTGCTTTTAGCTCATTGATCCTAACTTGACACTGTTTGCAATCCTGTCCTAGGCTTGTTATTTCTCTCTCAAGAGATTTCAGCTGGTTCTATCCATATAGAAATATGAAACAAAGTTCCAGTCAGAAATGTATTTAAATATACATGTATCTAAAAAAAAAAATCTTTAAATCTTTGACTGCTTTAAAAAATATTGCTTAAATAATTATGGATTATTTATGTTATGATTAGAATTCATTTCACTCCACACAAATCTAGGCAAGTTTTAAGATTTATAATTTTTACAAATGGACATAATTTTATAAAGAGAATTTGACATGTATATTTTTACTTAAAAGGTAGATAAAAAAAGAATTCAAAAAATGTTTTCTTCATTAATAGTCTGAAAAGTAATGTACATGGGCTTTAATTTATTTGATTCAGCACTGACATAAACAAATCTAATAATGCTAAAGAAACTTTGTCTTAAATATTGTACATGCATCAAGTTTTATAAAAATAAACCCTTGAAATAAATGTTCCACAGTTGCTTCAGATGTCTAAGAAGAAAAAAATTATGAAGTAATCTTGATAAAGTCTGATTTCTAAAATTCTCAACTCAAAAGTGTAGCTTTCATTGTCATCAATTTATTGTAAAAAAGAATAATATATTGTCCGGGAATTTTTTTCTTAAATGTATATTTCTTATGTTTTGATTACTATTTAAAGCTAATAATAGGAAATAATCTTAAATTACAGTTAATGGCATAAGTTTCTCCTTCTCTTCATGCAGTTCCTTTTTCTTTTGCTGCAGAAGAGGTTCCAATGTTCCGACCTCTTTAACAGAATCCATTAACTGTTGCTCTAATTCTTTCATTCGTTTTTCCCATTCTTCTTGTTGAGTCTGTTAAGTACGTTAGAGAAATCAACAAAAAAAAAAAAAATCAAAAGTATAAACTTCATTTAACTTTTTTTATGCATCAGTCTGTATATCCCAGTATGAAATTTTCTAACAAAGTGTATGTCAGAAATGTCTAAATGTTATTTAATTTAATATCTAATTTATTTTAATGCATTAAAAGCTGCATAAGAACCGTTCCTATGTGAGTAGCTACTGGTAGTCTAATACCTGGTAGATTTCACTAGTAAGTGTTGGTCAGAAGTGTCCAATTGTTTTCTCATTTGATCCATTTCTTTTCTTCCTTAACCCTCTCCTCGCTTAACAAATTTGGAAGTAAAGGAGTTACAGTCAGACAATGTGCATCATTGTGCTGTAGTGGAGTATAATTGTGTTGTTGTGTATTAGTATTATAGTTGTGGTGTAGTGGATTTGATATTTAGTAAATGTGTGTGTTTTTTATAATTTATATCCATCATCATCACCTAACATTATGTTGAAGAGAACATCAGCAGGACTGCTGCCAGCTAATCTTAGGCCACTGACAAAATCTACTAACTGGCACTCCTCTGCTCACACAGACCACCAAGTGCTAAGTCATTTTGTAGCAGATTACTGTACCCAACAGAATGTGTTTAAACTGAGCCCCCTTGTGGCAGCCCAGACTTCAAAATAGAAGAACAAATGGCTGGTTTTGGAGGATTTTGCAGATTTATTCAATATATTCTGAGTAAGCCTGATAAATATGGTATGAAAATCTGTAGGGTCTTTGTGAAACAGAAAACTTAAATGCAGCCTTTTTTTTTAAAACATGGATAATTTGGCATCAATAGCTACAACAGTGGTATTCAAAACTCAATATCCAACCTACCCAGTGTCTTATATTTTTAAATGATGCAGCTTTGATATTTTGTAAAAATACTGTACCAATTATTTCACCTTTCTGAACTCTAAATTCCAAACTCTAAAGTAAAGGCATACCACTAACAAAAAACACAAGTTTCTATTGATTTTAATGTGGTCTTATATTTTTAAAACGTGATATTGCGAAGAATATTTTAAGAAGGTTTCGATGGAAGTAATGTATATTTATTTACAATTTGTCTATTCTATAATCAGCGAGACTTCTGTTCATTGGGATTTATATTTCAGCTTACTCTAGCCCTGTGGGAGAGATTCATCAGCCAAACGTCTATTATTGACCAATGAAATGAGCAAATATATAAACTATAAACACCCTTCTATTATTGACCAATGAATCGAAGAGCAAATATAAACAACATATAAAGATGAGCCCTTCTATTATTTACCAATGAATTGAGCAAATATAAACTATAAACACCCTTCTATTATTTACAAATGAATTGAGCAAATATAAACTATAAACACCCTTCTAATATTATTGACCAATGAATTGAGCAAAATACTAAACTATAAACACCCTTCTATTATTGACCAATGAGTTGAGCAAATATAAACTTTAAACACCCTTCTATTATTGACCAATGAATTGAGCAAATATAAACTATAAACACTTGCTTCTCTTCAAAGCACATTGTGTGAATTTAAATTCAGGTTTTCCACAACTGCCCCATTTGACATTCTTAACTTGAGTTGATCTCTTAATAAAAACTTACGTTACATTACATTTCTCTTTAAATGGGTTGTTTTTCTTCGTGAATGTGGACAGTTTTTTTCTTTCAAGTCTAGCCCCACAAAGCTTTAAAAACAAAGTCTGAAATAACCAGTTGTTGAATTCTTTGAAATTCTAAAAAAACAACAAAAGAAACCGATGCTGGGTGTGATTTAGTCATGATTCTTTCATAAATCCAACCAATGCTCCGTGTAATTAAGTCATGATTCTTTCATAAATCCAACTTTTTGATGAGAATGCACTGCTTGGCATAATGACTCTCCAACATTCCAATAATTGACATTATTATATACAGAAACCGCTTTCACTCCATTATTAAGATTAGTTTCAGTTGTTTTTATTTCAATTATATTTATGCCCTTTTTTTTTTTTGTTGACAAATTTTGTAGTTCCAAGCTTAGAATATGTTTTTTTTCTAGCACTGAGAACCCTTCTTACATTTATTATTGATAAAAACCCTACAATAAAATCTTGAATAACAAAATAGACAACAATTATTTCTCTTTATAACCATTTACCACTATTATAGTTAAATTTACTCCAATTTTGAGTCCAATATTGAAAGGACTGATGGCAGGGGGTGAGTTAGCGCTTGACTGTCAAACTGAGAGTCTCAGGTTTGATCCTCTGTGAGAACTAACGTAAAAGTTGGAAACAGTTTCTCAGGTCCAACCAGCTTTAAATGGGTACTCAACTTTAGTTGGAGAAGTAATGTGCGCTGGGCATTGTACCAACCATATAATCCCTTCATATGTGGTGGTTACAGAAACATGAATTTTACACATCTTCCCTGATGGTGATTTAGGGCTAAGAGAACTTTATAATTATATTTCAAATACGTTGGTCCAACAGACACTGACAATATGTGGATTGCATTGGATTGGTGCATTCACAGATTATACTGTCATGAGTGTTAAGGGAGATATTTATTATACTGTCATGAGTGTTAAGGGAAATATTTATTATACTGTCATGAGTGTTAAGGGAGATATTTATTATACTGTCATGAGTGTTAAGGGAGATATTTATTATACTGTCATGAGATATTTATCAAGATTTGTCTGTGGGGGAGGATCATTGCTGTCTCCTGGCCAGGTTTAAAAAAACAACTCCCTATTTGCGACTGGTCCTGAGTTAACCTCACTGATTTGATTTCATTACAGTTAAAAAAAAATATAACTCACTTTAGACTCTTCTTCACCTTTTTGAGAAACCTGGGAAGTGCTGCTTCTTCAGCAAGTAATATCTTCTCATGTGGTTTTAAACCCTTTTGAACATGTAAAATATAGCATATTTATTGCCTATGCATAAATACTAATAAATGCAAATTATAAGATTGAGCAAGTACCGTATTTCCCTATGTATAAGCCACCATTTTTTTCCAAAATTTTCAAGCCCAAAAAGTGTATGATGATGAGTGTATGAGTGATTATTATGAGTCTTGAATTTTTTCTTTTTAAATTTTCTTTCTTTATAACTTTTCTCTCTAATAAAATATTTTTTTCAAAACTTCACAGTCCAAAAATGGGGGGGGGGGGGGCTTATACAAAGGGGGTGCTTATACATGGGGAAATACGGTATTTATTTATAAATTCACGAAGATATTAAAAAAAGAAACATCATTCTGCTATATGTGGCTGATTAAAAGAAAAATTCACATATTCACCTTTTCTTTCTCAGCAATAAATGACCAGGCAAGCTCTTTCTGCAAAATTTTTATTTTATCCTTTAAATCTGTAAGAGCCATCAGGTTTTTAAACTTATTTTTCCAAACCTGAACTTCTTTTTTCATGTCTGCAAGTGCCTAAAATAAAAAGAAGAAACAGGTCAAATATCAGTTCCTAAAATAATGAGAAGAAACAGGTCATTATTATCACTTAAGTAATAAGAAATAGGCTATATGTCAAAGTAAGGGGTAGCACTTTTCCTATCGACATTTCAATGAACAGCTTAATAGTTGATACCACATGAAGAAAGAAATATTTTACTTGGTCTTTAGAGTTAATTACTATTCGGGTTTCCTCCTTGTTTCTATTCACTAGTTCGTAATCTGAACTCATTTGTTCCAGTTGAGTTGCTTTCATAAAAAACTGAAGAGTAGACAGGTAACAAAATTTTTTTTTAAATTGCCAACACTTAACTAAAATAAACAAGATATGATATTTTTAGTTTCAGATACGTGTTACTTTAATAAAATAAATGTCAGATGAGAAACTAATCTTACTTTAAATTTGTCAGCTGCTGACCTAGTATTCAAAAAGTTTCTACTTGTATCTTGATTAAGAATAGACACTGGGTTGTCTACCTGTATATTCAGGTGATCAAGAATATGCTGTAGTTCCTCACGTTTGTTGGAAATGTGCTGTCCTAATTGATAAAAAATATAGGGATGGAAGCAATATGGAGAGAATAACAAGTAATTATAATAATAGGGATGAAAGCAATATGGAGAGAATAACAAGTAATTATAATAATAGGGATAAGGGGACGGGTGGTCGTGCGGTGTAGAGCGCTTGACTGTCAACCGGAGGGTCCCGGGTTCGAATCTCAGTGAGAACCTTGGGATTTTTTCAGGTCCTGGTGATAGTCCCCAAGTCCTCCCAGCTTTAAATGGGTACCTGACTTTAAGTTGGGGGAGTAAAGGCGACTGGGCGTTGTGCTAACCACACAATCCCTTCATATGCCGAGTTTATAGAAACAGATGAATTCTACACTTCATCTGCCCTGATGGCCTGTTAGGGTTAAGGGAACTTTACTTACTTACTATAATAATAGGGATGGGCTAAAAATAATATGGAAAATTATTCCGGGCATAAATAATTTACCATGAAATATTCATCAAAAGAATAACTTCATCTCACCTGTAGCAGAGTTTATAGTATAACTGCTTGCTCCTTCAGCAGAGAATCTACGCTTTATTATTATTTTGTCTCCATATATATTATGTTTGTAACTATCTGGACCTCTGTTGTTCAGAGTTATTTCAACCCATGCAGATCTAAAAAAAAATATAAAAACATGAAGTTCTTTTTTCAGGTGAAGCAAATGTTAAAACAAATAGATGGTCACATTTTTGTTTTATATTTCTATATTTTCATTTACACATGCATGAACAATTTTTCAAAATGTAAAGACTTATTAAGAGGAAAAAGTAAAGTGATAAAGAATAATTGGTAACTAATGCAGGTGATTTGATTAACAGTTACAGGTGCTGAGATGAAAAGATGCATATGAACTTCCAATTAAGGTAAACAAGGTCAGGTGACTATTTGACCCAAAAAAACGTTTTATTGGTTGAAGAAGCATTCAAATTTTAATGATTACAATATTAAATTTGATGTAAAAAAAATATGGTGATTCATTCAAAACAAAATATAATGTTGCTGTTTAAAAATGTTAATACTCTTTAGAGGAAGTCAAAATTTAGGTTATTACTCATCATGTGATATCCTTTATTGAAATATATATTTGTTGTGAATGCAGGTGTTTTATAAGTTACTAATGGCCTTTAACTAACCTTTTACCATTTTTAACAAAATTTTTAATAGAGCTTCCTCGACTTGTAATAGTTGCTTTACCACCAAGACCAACAACAAGAGCTGTCACAATAGCACTCTTTCCACCTATAAAATAAAAAGTTTAATTATTATAACAAGAGCTGTCACTATAGCACTCTTTCCACCTGAAAAATAAAAAGTTTAATTATTATAACAAGAGCTGTCACTATAGCACTCTTTCCACCTGTAAAATAACAAGTTTAATTATTATAACAAGAGCTGTCACTATAGCACTCTTTCCACCTGTAAAATAACAAGTTTAATTAATATAATAAAAGCTAAATCAGAATTTTTTTACTTTTTGAGAAATTTCTTTCATGAAACTACTTTCTGCCTTAATGTTAATTAATGCTAAACTAGGTCAAAACATCTCATTGAGATACTTAATTGCAAAAATCTGAAAAGAAAACTAATTCAAGCTTCAGCAGATTGTGTTACCAACAATGACCATCCAACATACTTCCATTTCGTCCTATGATGAAATTGACATGAGTTCCCAAACTGACATCAAGATGATTGTGGCACATGAAATTGCACATACTTATTCGGCGAATGATGCCAACAACTGGTTCTTCAGTTTCCTTTTGATTGAATTAAAACAAAAGAGAGTTTAAAGTAATGTCTAAGAATTATTTTGAATACTTGGCACATTTTAAACACCAATTTGGCTACTATTATAAATTGAGTAGCTCACATATGTACAAAATACAAAAATGTTATTAATGGACTTACTTAGTTTACATTTACAGCTTTGAATTCATTTACTTTTTATTTATTTCTATAACTCATCCATAATTCTACATAATTTATGTATATTTGCTGCAGTATTTAGACCAGACAAATTAAGTAGATTCTAAACTGTCTGGCCCCAAACCAAGTCGTCTTGAGCTCTATAGATAATCTTGTCCCACTTATACCAATGATAAATACTTTTTAATATCACAACCCTAATTATCCCAACATTATTTAAAACTAGTCCAGAAAGGTTAGAGCAGGGATGTGCAAACTTTCAGAGTCACTGGCCACATTGGATGCGTAGATTGACTGGCAGGCCAGACAAAGAGCAGATGTATAGTGCATTGTCATGAGCTAATATTAATTAAATGTAAAGATTATAACACAAAAATCTATTGCTGTGCTTCACTCTAAAACGAGTGGCAGGCCAATGGCTAGATTACACAGTTCAGCATGCTGGATTTGTCCAGCGGGCAGTAGTTTGCCAATGGCTGGTCTTGAGTCTAATATGTACATTCAAATCTGACAATCTGTACTGAACAACAATAAATTATTACATTTTATTACAATTTAATAACAAATTTTTACAAGTTATTCTTGTGTTAAAACAAAAATGTTAAATAAGTGTTCCAATACATTGTTTTTTTTTTATTTTCACTTTTTAAAAAAAGTAAAAATATTTTTTTGAAAATCACATTAATAAATGCTGTATTACCTTCTGGGTTAAGCATGAAACGTCTGCTGTTACCAAAGAATTCTGTAAAAAAAAAAATAACAAACAAAACAGGATATATTGATTTCTAAAATCCATTATAAAATACAATGCTAATAGCATTTTAAGATGAACAAAAAAGGTCTTTCTAATTAGCTATTAATATACTAATATAAAAGGTTAGAAACAATGACGTTCAACTGTATTATTTATTGTTATTTAATTATTTTAAAAAACTGTAACGTAAAATTTTTTTTTAAAATATTTTTCTAAATATTAAATGTTTCTTTATTTTTTTTAAACTGTGATGTAAAAAAAATACTAAAAAATAAAACAAAAATGTTGAAAATTGAAAGAGAACCTCAATGCCCTGAGGAAAAAAATGAAGTTTCAATCTTAGAAATATTAAAATATTAGCTGCTAGGCAAATAATACCTCAATAATGTCCTCATTTTCATCATCATCGTCGTCATCAACAGATTCATGTGAAGAAATGTCTTTCTTAAACTTTTTATGGCTTGATCCATTAGACGAGTTAGAAGACTGCTGTACTCTTTTATGCATCTGTAAAGTTGTAAAACACTTGTAACATTTCCGTTTTATATTATGCAGAACAGTCTTGGCACTTTTTTCATTATAAATCTTTTTTTTTTTTAGGCAAATAATTTTATCATGTAAAATAATTCTCTATAATATTTAGGAGAAAGAATTTTGCATTTTGATCTGCTGCCAGAGCAGGGTATTCCTATTAATAACTTTTATGTGACTATAATAAACATAAAAAAGGCTAAGAACTACATTTTCTACACATAAAAATTGTTCAATTAAGTGTCACATATTTAGACTCTTTGGAGCTCCTAAGACTTTACGTGCTGGCAATAAGATATCATCTGTTAGATCTTAATTATTCATTATAGCAGGGAAAACACACTTTTTAAGCAAACTGCAAAGGAATAATACCTAACTGAAAACAAATGATTTAGCAAGGATAATAATTGACATAATAAAATTCAATGAAAAATAGATGTGTGTATACATTGGAAATAAAAAAAAAAACTTTAACTGACAGGGAGATGAAGTCATTTCTTTGCTGTTTATATTTGAGAAATATCAGTTAAAATTTATTCTCATTAGTAATAGGTCTATATTTTAAAATTCTTTTGAGATTAAGAACAATTTGCTAAAAAATGAAGCTAGGTATTACAAAAAGAGTCTTAAAGTTATTATTAATCAACATAATCCAACACAAAAAATCAACACAACATTCAATATCAGTCCATGATGAGAGTAAAAAAAATAATTTTGAAAACTTCTATTTCCCATTGAAAAATAGGTACTGGCTAGGCCGGTATCTCATAAGTGAGCACGGTATCTTAAAAACACATTTTTGGGACTATCTAGGGGCAATGTGACATGCCCCTCCTAATATTTTAACCAGTTCTTACTTACAAAAAATTTGGTTGTATACCTACCTCTAAGTGAATTAAAATTGAATTAAAACAATACTCATAAACAAAAAAGAAATAATACATAAATTGTTCACAAAAAGTATACAAACACGGTTTAATGCACAGGTGCTAGAAAATCATTATTACATTTCATTTAGCTATGTTCTACACAAAGTACCATTATATGAAGGCTTGAACAAGTAAACTTAAACTGGCTTTGGTGGGGATGAAAGAATGGCACGACAAAAACAGTCCCATAATGGTTGATATGATCTGAACATATCCTTACAGGGACTTCATAGATCCCTTAACAACCTCCACCAAATTTGACTATATAAAAAAAGGATTTTATAGAGAATAAATTTTATAGATTCTAATATTAAAAAAAATACAAGAAAAGATTAAATAAAGATTACTGACTATGGTAAAAAGAAATTATTAGAGTAAATAAATATTTAACTTGGCGTGAAAATTTCTGATGAATCTACATGGCAAGGAAAGATGGCTAAGAAGGGAAAGAGCTTTGAAGATTTAATGTTTGATTGGAAAAGACTGGCTGCCCAAACATATATATAAGTCGTTATTTGAACTTGTGTAGGCCTCCACTATTTATACTTGTGCACACCTCCACTATTTATACTTGTGCACACCTCCACTATTTATACTTGTACACACCTTCACTATTTATACTTGTGCACACCTCCACTATTTATACTTGTACACGCCTCTACCATTTGTACTTGTGTACGCCTCCACTATTTGTACTTGTGTACACCTCCACTATTTGTACTTGTGCACACATTTCTATGGTCTGGCCGCTTAAGATTTAATTACTTGCTTATAACCGCCACACACCTCCACTATTTGTACTTGCTTCTTTCTCATTGTAGCGCACCCACTTCTCAACTCAAACATAACACTGGTTTATTGATCTTAATACTAATTAGTGAACCTCCACTATTCTTGTTCGTTATATAATAATTAAATATCAAAGCAGATTTCGTTAAGAAAATTTATTTTGTTCCAGAAAACTTAAATAATTATGAGTAATTCTTATCTTCTTTTTTTAAAATTATAGAAAGTGATTCAATTTATCAGTCTTTTTGCTGTTGCTAACAGAATCAAAGCATTCGTTTGCTCATTGAAATATGTTTTTTTATTTGCATAACCTAACCAGTGACACTTGCTTTAGCCATCTTTTGTAAAAATTGTGTGGAAATCTTTTTTCACTCATTTATACAAAATCACAAATGTACAATACATAATGATCAATAGAAATTAAAATCAAGGTTATTTTATTTTAGCAAATAACAATTTCAGATTCCTCCCCCATTATCTTCCTGTGAAAGAATGTTTGATTTAGAATCCTTTATTTAAAGGTCGCGTCTTTGAAGATGAAAGTGATTCTGAAGAATTAGATGATGGCTGATGATGATGATGCTTATATGGTGATTCTTTTTTAATATTAAGTTTTCTTTAAATACTAGTTATCATTTATTGTTTGAAATAGTTGGATTGTTATACTGGCTAAATTCATGATAAAGGATTAATAGCTTTTTTTTTCTGATTATTTACTTCTTAGTTTCTCCCTAAACTGCCTATTGCATTTTTACCTGAAATCTGCCGCATCTTATGTCAACTCAACCAGTGGTAATACTCGAACTCAGATCTTCCTGAAGCCATAGCTTGTGATACATTCAAAGTTGAGTGATCTTTGAAAATTTCAGACGATTTAGTCAAAAACTTTCCGAGATATGATTTTTTAAAGTTTTAAGGGTGTCGCGAGTTCGCATGACATTTACATTTTCGATATTCTGAACGTGAATATTTAAAAACTAAAAGAGGTATCAGGCTGAAATTTTCAGTATTTACTCATTGTTTTATCTTGAGTTGAATGATGTATTTAACTTTAAGTGTAGCTTGCACATAGAATGCCCTAAAAAAATTCCAAACACAATTCAGACAGCTTCATCAATATTTGACCCGGCATAGCCAAGAACCTATAAGACATGAAATGATGTTTGTTATACATTTAGTAAGTACCATATATGTGTTTATTATTTTATTAGAATTCCTGTTAATCAATAATAGTGTACTCATGGTGGGCCTTGCTTCATGATCATTCATTTTCCACACATTGCGACCCCCAGATGACCATTTTGGACAGTAATTCACACATATTTTGCACACTTGTTAACCTTGGCAAGTACTAGCTATGATGAAAATTTCATGTTGGTGTCTTAAAGCCTTCTTGGTGAAAAATCTGCATGAAATTGCATGATGTATACACTATTACTGAATATTGCGTAGCTTAATATTTCAAAACTAAGAGTTATCTGGCTGTAATTTTCATTATTTACTCATTGTTTTATCCTGAGTTGAAAGATGTATTTATCTTAAGTGTAGCTTGCACACCGAATGACCTAAAAAATTCCAAACATTGCACTTCAGACAGTATTCAATAATATTTAACCCCCTCGCACGCTACGGGCCTCATTGGTAAATCAGCATAGCAATGAAATGTCAATCAAATTTTATGAAAAAATACATTTAATTTTAAGTACAAAATCAAATTACAGATTGTTTGTTTTTATCAACCATACAAGCAACCATGCAAGGCATATATCAGCGTAAGCTCATTATGCTGCCAATGCAGTTAACTAATGGTATCTTATCTATGTACACACAGTCCTACTATCAAACAGTTTCTTGTAATTGGCAAAATGCACATCATCATAGCAATACTGTCTGATGAGCTGCCAGACAACATTGGTGGTGGAAGATTGCACAGTACATTAGTAAATGGTATCCAGTTCAAGTTCAAATATCGCGAAATGTAAATGTCACTTTAAAAATCATATCTCGGTAAGTTTTTGACTAAATGGCCTGAAATTTTCAGGAATTACTCAACTTTGAATGTACCACAAGCCATAAAAATTTCAGGAAGAGAGGGTCATGAACTATTGTCAAAAAACTGGTTGAGTTGATGGGAATGACCCATCTGTTTTTAAATCGCTATTATTTTATTAGATTCTTACAGTACCAGGAGAAATTTTATCAAGTGATGAAGATGAAACTGATAAAACTAGCCAGCAATATTTGGAGCGTATTGAAAAGGCTGTAAGTTGTTTTAATCAGATTGAACATTTTACCCACTGGTTCCTTTACATAAAAACTAGAGATAAATTCTTAAGCCGCTGGGGGCAATAAAACACCTGTTACTTTACAGCAATAGAGATATTCCTTAAAAATATACATTTTTTTATCAAGAATTGTTCTACATTTGATATACACAGTGAGTTGTCGTTATGGATTTCATTGTTAATAAAATACTCAGTACAGTGAAAAAAATTTTGGCCCCTTGTGTCATCATTTATCCTCATGTCAACGTTAGCTCAACCACTTTCCTTTTTTACTAGATAATGGGATAGGGGTGTGATCTGATTTTTTTGATAGAGCTGTTATCAGTATTTGACAGATTTTCTATGCATCGATATAAATATGATCATTTATTTTTAACAGCACAGAGATGACGATGATAGTGAAGAATTGACAGATGATGGAGCTGAGGAAACAGCTTTAGAATCTTACACAACATTTTTGGACAGTGAAAATTGCCCCATAGATGAATATGTAATCTTTAAAAATATTTTAACAAGTGTATACATTCTTTTTCTAAATATGACTCTATTTATCTATATTTAACAGATAGATAAATTTAGCACAATTTTGACACCTTTATTTGCATTATAGTTCTCCCTGCTCAAGATGGATCATGGTACCAAGCTCTTGTGAGTGGGTTGAATGCAAGTCAACTTAAAGAAATTGAGTGAAGTTTTTAAATTAGCTGAACAGAGGTGCTGTAGCAGGTAAGTGATTTATTTCTTATGATTATGTTACTTTGAATATGATGGAAGTAGGTAGTTCTCAAGACCTTCTCCAAGTGGTCATTGGGTGGCTAATCTTTCGGGGATTCAACTGCTGGGCCATTTTGTAATGTCCTGAGGCTTCCTGAGGGAATGACCAATCCATCTGTATATATGTAGGTTTTGGGGTTGGGGGTCTTGGTTTACCAGTTGCCAGAGAGATCTTTGTTCCTTACTTTATCTAGTCATTTTATCTTAACAATGCTCATGAGGCAACCATTTACAAATATCTGAAGTTTTTGGTCAATGTGTAGGTGACTCTCCAGTTTCTGCACCATCTGGCAGGACCTAACTTGACATTGCCATTGAAAATCTGGAGTTTATATTTTGCTGAGGGAAGATTTTTTCCACATAGGGCTCAGGGGACATAGGCATGGTTTGCCTTGCATATTCTGGATTTGGCATCTCTTGCCTTTTTTACCACCTGTTTTACTTTCATGGTTTCAACCATTTAGTGGTGCTCTGAGGCTGTAACTATACCCTTGCATTTTTCTTTTTCTGGAAGGCTGCATGCCCATTTTCTGGGAATTGCGTTTTAAAGTTGATCTGGTCTTTGGTCAGGTGATATCCAGGTTGCCTTGTGTATATCTTTATACTTGAATATGCTGCTATCTATGACTAGATCATTGAAATTGCATAGGTCTGAGAAGTGCTTCCCATTCTCATTCATTTCTCCCAGTGCTTTGGTACCCATTGTTAGCTCCTTTCTTGCGTTGTCTCTTCTAATTTTTACATTCATGTCTCTTGTAAGTATTGGTTTAAGTAGACTGCTGATAGAAAATTTTTCTTGCTCTTCTCAGTTCATGCTATTAGTTGGAGCATAACACTGACAATCCTCCAGATTTAAAAGTGATGTCTTGCTGCATTGGACGATAACATCATGACACTCCTCTGAGCGATCAAATACTTTCTTCATCATGCCCACAAAGTATATTAATGCTCAGCAGCATTTTATAATTTTTCATCAAATGTTCAAACTTTAAATAAATTGTCAGTATTCTTGAAACACAATATCATCTTTATTCCACAACTCCTTAATAATTTTTCTAATACTACTTTTACGCTGAGTCACTTCTACTAGTTATTACTCTAGCATTTCATCACATTCACAGAAGTAATACACTAAAGCCCTTTACTGAAGCCTTTGTTTTAAAATACATCTCATCTCTGACACTGTCCCACCGTAACCCTAAAATTTCACCTACCATTACTAAATTTACATCTTAATCTGTTGTGTTCAGTGTCTAACCTTAGTTTCCTAACACTAACAGTCTCTATCCACCTCATTTTATTGTGTGACATCTAAACCCTATATATTTCAACAACTCTCTGCCCTGACCTAGTTGTACTTCTCATTCTGCTGTCCTGCAAGTTGTATTATTTTGTTACCTGGCAACTGCATAGTTTAATAGACTGAAAACACTTTTCATCTAAATTAAATATGAAAGTTTATAAGCTATTTCTCCTCATCAAATTTTTGTCTATTATTTGAATAATTCAAAGCATTTTTCAAATAAGCGGATTTATATAAATTGTAATTTTTCTTCGCTTTTATTCCTAAAGGACTTCTCAAAGCATTTAAATACTTTTCTTGTTAAATTTTCTAATAAACTATTTCAGTCATCAACTATTTGGTACTAATGCACCTTCCCACAATTTTAAGCTTCTCCAAATGTTAAATAATAATTTTTCTAATTTGAAAATGCAAAAACTGCTTTTTTCTAAGAGCTATAATGGCTTGATATAAGTGTTTAGTACTTTCTTAAACAAAAGCTTAAAGAATCTATATAAATAATAGCAGTGTTAAATCGAAAGTAAAGAATTAATACAACAGTATTCCAGTTTAAAATAATAATCATGGCTCCATCCTGGTCTCAATTCGATATTTTTAAATATAAAAATATAAAAAAATCGACAGTTTTGAATAGTTTCTGTGGCTTTTATTCAAAACGTAAAAGTCCCAAATATTAAAAAGTAAAATATATCATTCAAATCATTTTCGCTGCTTATCTAGCATTTTAAAATCATAAAATGTAAACAATTGTAATAATCGAAATTCTCCGACGATGAAGGATGAGAATAACTAGTTACTACCATCTAACTAATTTAGTAAATTAAGTTCTTTTTAAAAATTGATCTAATATAATAAAAAGAAACTCTGCTAATTTCTATACAAAGTTCTCAGCTATCACATTATTTCATTTTTTTTTTTTAAATAAATAGTGCATTGATTTTTTTTTCAATTTTAAAATACTATTTTTACACTACATGCTAGTGTAAAATAGAGCAATTTTATATAATGTAATGAAATTCACAATAGTTTGTGTGACTTGGTGGCTGGTTAAGCAACTTGCATTTTTTTATTTTGCTGGCTACCCAGGTTCAATTCCCCGTTCAAGTCGTTGTTTTCATGAAAAGTAACAACTAATTAGATCTCTTTGACAAAATTTTTAAAATTTTATTTTTGATTGAAATAATTTGTCCTTTAGGTTGCTTCAAGGAAAAAAAACAACTAGATTTTATTTCGCTCATAACTTGAAAATGTGTATCAAAGCTGAACAATAGTCTATGAGAAGGTTTTTGCAAGCATGTTTAGTTTAGATTTATCTTGTAGATTAGGCTTTTACGTTGTGGATATCTCTTTAAAAAAGATTTTTGTGAATTTTCAAAATTTTTTGTGATTTTTGTCTCTCGACAATTTTTAAACAAAACGTGATGTGGCCATTAATATCTAGAGCAGTGAAAAAATTAGTGTTAATCTTGGGATATTATGTGAATGTTATACAAAGTGGCTTGTATGTGCAGTAAGTTTTTCAGATACTATATCCAAAAATGAGACTTGAAGTTTTTATGTAAGAATATGGAAAAATAAGAATCCGCCTGAAAATAGGTTTACCTAATTTAAGTTGTAAAATACTTTTATATTACATTGTTTATTTCAGATTCTAAAAATTGAAGAAGGTGGTGGGCTACATGTTTACAAACAGGCAGGTACCCACATCCTTTAACTTTGTGCATCTTAAAGTTAAGATAGAGAAATTACTTATGTGCTACAGAAATATTTTTTAATATAAAAGAAATGTAATGACAAATGAGGCTTAGCTTATGTACATTTATGATTTAGATGTGAATATTAAAACAGCTTTTGTGATTTTTTTCGTGAGTGTATATATTTCTTTAAAATATTAACTCTCTTAAATCATATTTTAGTTTTTAAAAACACACTTATTAAAAGCTTAAATTATTTTGCCACTTGAAAATTGATTTTATAAGAAATATGTCAATTTTAAAAAATGTATTCAATCATGTTTCTTAAGAAATATAGATCGTTTCATTTCTGCATTTGTCAGGTACCTGCAGGTGTGGCCACCAGATACCATTTACTTTATTTTTGGTTTGTCATTGGAGAAACTATTTGTCATAAAGAATCTTTCAATGCTTCAGCATCTAGAGATTTATACATACTGGCCAATATCTCAAAAATGTTGACAAAGAAAATATTGCTATGTTTTGTTTTTTTTTTAAAAAAGATGAAACCATGTCTTATCTTTTTTTAAAATTTGCTTAATAGTTTTATAAGCATTGCTTTTCAATGCCTTTTAAATATAAATATTACATACACATGCTAATTTGCTCTAATCTATTTATTTAGAGCACACATTGTAAATAAAAGCTGTTTTCATTTTTATGTGGTGTTCTTTATTTTTCTTCCAAGAGCAATAACTGTGATAAAATATAATTACAGGCTAAGCATTCAGATAGACTTCATCTATCTCCCTGTATTCTTCAGGGTTGGCTAGATTTCTTCCTGCATAGTTCAGACTTGGTGCACATAATGTGCCTACTGTCATTGATTGCGGCCCTATATTGATCAAATTTAGTACAGACTTGCTGCACATTGTGCCTTACTGTCATTGATCTTGTCTGGGACAAATGGCTTCAAGCATTGTTAAAATGCCTTTAATTATTAAACCCAGACATTGTTGGGTTAGTGTAAATAAAACTCATATCTGTAATGAAAAAAAGGGAAAGTGTTAAAGAAGTAAACTCGTAAGTTGTTATAACTTGTTATCACCGCTAATATAAAAAGAAAGTTGTCTGATTGACCAGATCATGTTTATGAACAAGAATCTTAATGACAATACTCTGTCAAAAATAGTGGTTTCTAGTCAAGATAGTAAATTTATTTCTAGCTTTTCTATTCCTACTTTAATATTAATTTATACATTTTGACATCAGCCTGGCTACACCAGTACATAAAACATGTTTGTACACATTTATAATGGTTTTGTATTAAGGCTGTTTTCAATGATGTATGTTTCACTCTTGGACTTATCCAAAGAAAAGCTGATAGGGCCAAATAGTTGTTATCCATTTAAAAATGGTGTACACATCTGGTTTTGTTCTCAATGTTAATATATATTACAAGACTTCAATAAAATTTTAACATCCCACATTTACTTTGTTGGTTCCTCTGTATTGTTTGCTATTTATTCATTTTTTGCGCGACAGGTCAAATAAACTCAGTAATTAGGCTTTGATGCATAGAATTTTTAAAATAGAAGTGGCGCTTACAAATTTGGCAGAAAAGGCTGATTTAAGGACCAATGTCAACAGTAGCTACCTAAGTCTCTAGCTCACTGGGCAGACAAAAACTGCTAGTAAACTGTAACAGATATAATAATTTAACGAATGGGTCAAACTACTTAACCGCTGTCTGAAACTGGTCCCTGTGATTAGTTTGAATTAAAAGTGAAATTTGGTCCAAATTGCTGAAAGGTAAACTATCCAACAAACTGATCCTACGCATGTATCCAGAATCTGTATCCAATCGACCAGGGTTGCTTAACACAATGTATAATTGTATCGTCACTAACGATACCATACTTCAAGAAAATAGGATCGCCAATACCAGTACAAATACTCCAGTAAAGATGTATTGCCAAAATCGATACAACAATACTTTGAGAACAACAAATGTTTTTATTTAAAATATGAGTGTAAAATTTTTAAAAATGTAAAAACAATAGAATACATTGTCAAAGCACAATTTTAATGCTAATCACTTCACCACTTGGCAGCGCGTAAGAAGACCATCATTTCAAAATGATCATTGCTAGCCTAGAACAGGGGTCGGCAACCTTCGATGTCAAGATTTGACCTTATCAAATACCATAATATTGAAATAAAAATTTGTGTGGACTTTAAAACTTAGAAAATGCAAATTTTAACTCTTGGCTCTTCCGTCTCAAAAGGTTGCCGACCCCTGGCCTAGAAAATAATGGCATAAAAAACACGCCCACCCACTGAAAACAGGCGCTCAACTGCAGCACTATCCGGAAGTCCAGTGTTCAGTTGCAGATATTGTTTCTTGGGTAGGCTGCTAATGACTGCATTTCTGATGTTATCTTCAAGATATGTCTACTTCAGCAAAACTGTTACTTTTAAGTACTAAGCCTGGTTCTGCCGCCGTGCAATAAAACAAACAAAAAATCTGTTGATTTAGATATCTGTACTGAAGCTGCACCACCCTGCAGAGTAAGTTGAATGGGAAATGCACGCAGCGCACTGCAGGCACGCTTTGCTATACAACTTCAGCCTTGTGATCCAAGTTGTCTATACAGTCGGTCTTAAATTTTGGATTGACCATCGCTGCCAGTTTTTGCCTCTATGATCAGAAAATATAAAATCGAATCACGCATTAATTCAATCAATAACAGCTTTGGCAATATGATCACACCCTGTGAGAGGGTGTTTATGTCGCAAAATCATTACCTGTAGTTTACCTTTTATAACGGTTATGTGGCATCAAAATAGCCAAATCCAATATTATTTTTTCCTTGCAAAATGCCCAGTCCACGAAACAATGGATCAAATACTTCAATGTATTCTTCATGAATATTATTCCCTGTGGAGTCAGTCTCTTGATGTCATGGTCATCAAACATCATATCAAGTAAAACTCTGATTGGTGCAAATAATGTACTCTTTTTTGCAACAGAATCGTACGTGGAATTCCACCGAGTGTCTCCGGCAGTAGCGAATTACCTGCCAATTGCCGCAGCCAAAGAAGAGCGATTTTATTTGTTCCAGATATTAATTAAGTGAATGTTTGCACTGAAAAACGTTTGATTACGTCTTGTAGTACTTTAGTATCACGCGTAACAACAATATTTTAACAAGCGGCATGTTACATAACCTGTTAAAATAACCTGTTCCTGTTCGTCATATCATTATCACATGGTGTGATTCATTAAATCATCAATTTCATTTAAATTCTATATCCAAATCTTCAGCATCTTGTTACTCCTGCCTCTGATCTTCATTAAAATCCACATCAAGCTTGCTAATTCTAAGTTCATCATTTCAACTTTACCTAATAGCGCGATGATTTTTTAAATTTTTATCCGCCTTCTGTTACAGTGAAGTTTTGTCATTTATTTCAAATAATCTGTTGATTGCTTCTAGTGTTTTGACAAATCATATGGGATTGTGTGGATGGTTCCATGCCCAGCCCTGTTTCTGTAGCCACGGCTATTGTATGGGATTGTGTGGATAGTACCATGTCCAGCCCTGTTTTGGGTAGCCACGGCTATTGTGTGGGTGGTACCTGTCCCAGCCTCCTTTTTATCTACTCCAACAATATCCCGGTTCAGCAATCGGCAGTTGTAAATATAGTATTATTGAAGCCAACATATCTTTCAACTGCTGCCTACGAAGTTAAAATCTATGTTTCAATTGTTTTGTCAATGTTTGTCGACAGTGAGGCATCATTTAGCCGCTCTGGCAAGTCAATTAATTAACGTTCTGAAACTAGCGGTGTCGATATGATGGAAAGGCATAATTTCGTTTGTGCTTTTATATATAGCAATAAAAACATCAATAGAGTTTTCCCCTAAGAGTTAGACTGGCAAACACTCACGTCTCGCCCCTGATACAACTGTTGCTATAACCAAAATGAAACGAAAGAAAGAATATTTAATGTTGACACACGAAAGAAAGAACAACAGAAGATGAAAGCCGACCGATCAAAATTTTGCAATGAATGTTTAAAAATTCAAGGCGCGTTAACATCAAAGAGTGTCACTTTTTACAAGATATTTTTTTATTGATATAACTGACAGACCGATAAAAAAATAAAATTGTTGTTCACTAAAACATTGAACAAATAGTTGATAGTAAGATAGTAAATGAAAGAAAGAATATAAGAGTAACATTTAAAGACATCGACGCGCAAAGCAAAAACTTCAAAAGAAGATTAAAAGTAAATTTGTCCTTCAACTCAGCGACCGTGTTGTATCGGTGGGGAGGTGGGTGGTGTTATTATTATTGGTAGTGGGTTGATGGCTGCGATTACTAGTAGTGATGAAAATTTATGGATGACGAGGTATTAAAAATCGTTATTCTTTTTTTGCAAATAGTGGTAATAGAAAGTATTGGTATCGAGTATCGAAAATTTTCGCTAAAATGTATCGGCGATACACAAATCAATACTTAATACAAAAAGGATCGCAATACAGCAACCAATACTAAAAAAAGTATCGCCGATACTGTATTGGCCGATACCGATACTGATACTATTAACCCTGCCACCGACACACAATAATACAGTGATTCATTCCCCACTGATCCGAAACTATCCAAGCTATTGTCCATCCCAAATGTTAGATCGCCTCAGTTGGTCTCATCGTGGACGTCTGTTACACTCAGCTTGTCATCCACACAAAGACTGGGGAAATAATCTAAATTTATACATCGGAATACAAAAAAATAAATGCTCGTCTAATACCGAAATAGACTTCTCGATTGATCAAAATATTATAGAACTGGTAATAAACTTTCACAGTTGGCAGCTCTGCAGATTAAAAAAAATAGCACCCTAAAATTATGTCAGCAGCGAGAAAGTTTGTTTAGTCTCGTCACCTGTAAACCCCCATCCCGCCCACTCCTCCCCACCGTTCATTTTCCGTTCGTTACTCGTCGTGTTTCCGCGATAAAACAAAGGGACTAGTTTATTTCTGGCTACTGCTACTGAATTGTTCAGCATAGCAATATAACGTTTTAATTTATTCTCTACTTAAACGTATTGGGTGTATTTGAATGTTGTAAATAATATCAGTATAGAGTTATTCATACAAAAGAATCGATGACCGAGCTAAACTATAAGTAGTAAACATATTAGTACTGTAGAGGTAAGTTAGCATGTTGTGTTTAAGTTATCAGTAGAAGTATTGTATAAATGAACGTTTATATCAACAATGACCGGTAACATCCGTGCAAACTCACGGCTCTTCCCTTGACAGGAATATGCAAAAGATTAGGAAATCTTCTACATAAATCACTTATGCACACGCACCAACACGTGCTCGCCCCAATGGACTTGATCGCTCACTTGATGCACTCGTTATTATAGTATTCAGCTGAGTTTCACGTGTCAAACATAGGAAGCAAAAACTTGGTAGGCTCCCGCCACTGGCATGCTTAATTGAAGGCGGTATCATTGGCTTCCATGGTCAGCTTGCGACAGGTCTAGTAGGAATCTATGTATATAGTGACAATTAAGTCATATAATTACAACTCAGATAACACACTGATACATTTAATGAATTTATTTTGTTTTTCAATAAATTGTTTCTTTCAATCTTTCTGAAATATTAATAAGTAAAAGAATTAATGATCCCAATGTGAAGTCCCCTCCTTACACACAGCTCAATCCGGTGGTTGTTCTGGCTATATCAGATTCAGTCCATGTTTCGGCTATATAAGTCAATCCGTTAGATATGCAGTATTATAGTGCTTACCTCTAGTCTATTAGATATGCATTATTACCTCTACCATTGTTTACTAAGAATTGAAAGTATAAAGCTGTAGCCTACCATTTTTATATTCCAATTCCTTAAAAATAATATCTCACAATAACTCACAAATCACGATCTGGTAAAATCTAAAGTACATAAAGTGCAACCGACATGCATACAGTGCATTGTCATTTTCAGACGTCACTAAGAACTATAAATCAATTAGTCATAGACTTAGTTGTCTTCCCAATTTAGTTTCAATGAATTTTATAATATATTCTGGTCGTCTACCATGAGAATCCTAGTCAGAGCTGTTCACTCTGGGACTTATATGACTTGGATATTCCCATGAGCCATTCACTACGACAGACCCAGCTCACACGGTGCTCAAGTTCTCACGAACCTTTTTGAACAAAAACACGGAACCACATTGGCACACCATTCGCCTTTATCTGCTGGAGTTGAGCGACATGATAGGACTTGTAAAGACAATGTCTTATCCTTACTCGAAATGTGCCTGCCAGTACTGTACACAAAAATATGGTCCCATGGGAAACGTGCTGTCTCCTCATCTACCGACATTGACACAAGGGGCATAAACATTGTTCTCATTTGAAATGGGACAATAACTCTAGTGAGTAGGGCGAAGCACGTCAAGCCAACGTGAAGTGTGACGCCTGTCGGTTATGACTTTTGTGTCAAAGTTCAACACACGTGCTATCTGGGGTGACTGGCGAAACCACAAGGGCATAACTTGGTTTGATGAAAGAAAACAGAGAACGGGGGTGGGGTGAAGGGGGCGCCAACAACTCCGCTGTTAAGTTAAAAAATACAAACATCGTGTATTATGAATTAGACACTTGCCACAGAAACTAATGTATGTAGGCCAGGGTTGTTAGTATCGAAGTAGAGTCGGTATCGGCCAATACAGTATCGGCGATACTTTTTTAGTATTGGTTGCTGTATTGCCGATCCTTTTTAACATGTATTGATTTGTGTATCGCCGATACATTTTAAAACGAAAAATTTTCGATACTCGATACCAATACTTTACTATTGCCACTATTAGCTATTTCAGAAAAACAATAGCGATTTTAATGCCTTGTTTTAAGAGTAATCTAGCTACATACATTAAATCACTACTAGTCATCATAGCCAACAACCCCACCAACAGCACACCACCCACCTCCCCACCAATACAACCACGGTCGGTGAGTTGAAGGAAAAAATAAATTTTCTTGAAGTTCTTGCTTATGCGCCTGTGTCTATAAATGTTATTCTTATACTCTTCATTCACATTTACTTTCTTCTATCAACTATTTGTTCAATGTTTCAATGAACGACAGAAAATAAAACTTATTTCTTTTTTTATCGATCTATCGGTAATTTATTTATATATTGTTTTTATTTATTAATTCATTATTTTAGTGTTTACTACATTTCATTAAAAATAATTAATTGAATGGTATTAAATTCTAAAACTGCATGATGTAATTAAAAATGAAAACTGTGTAATAAAACAATATCATTTAATTTACACATATTATATTATTAAATTATATGCTGAGTTCAACAAACAATAAAATAACAATTAATTGAATATAAATACAAGAAAATTAATAAAAAAATATCTTGTAAAATGAAATCCTGATGCAACCGCATGGCAATTTTCAAAACGTTCAAAGTAAAATTATTTTTTATTGATCGGTCGGCTTTCATTTTTCATTGTTTCATCTTCTGTTGTTCTTTCATGTGTCAACATTATACATTCTTTCTTTGAATTATATTTGGTTATAGTAACAGTTGTTACAGAGTTGCAGAAAAAAAAATCAGTGAATAACACAATTCTATAACCAGATCAGACAAGATTTAAAAAAGGTAAAAAAAAACCGTACACAGAAATTGTCACGTCTTACATAACATTAGATCAGCGATATGACCTTGAAACAATAGGGATTGGCATTTCTTAATTCTAATGTATGACCTTGAATGAAACAATTAGTAAACATCTGTGTGTATTTTTGGGATGGGAAGTTGGGGGCGGGGGTAACAAGACTTACGTGTGGGCGAAGCGTTACAAAATATGACAGAGAAGGGGTGAACATGGGTTGACATACGTCATTATATTGGGAACTATACAGCACGAGAATAGCACGTGTTTGGCATTTTTGTTGATTAAAAAGAAAATATCGGTATCGGACTATCGGTAAAAAGGCATATCGGTCGCTCCCTAGTGTATATTTTTATCACATTTAAAACATTGAAGTGCGCACTAGTCGTTGCACTCAGTCATCTGTAAGTAGTCATGGCAGAAGAGACAATTAATATTCCTACCGATTTTTTCAAATACCTGGGACCAGCTGAAAAAAGGGGCAATTCACTGTATAAATTCTCACACTGCCCGCCCGGATTGACTAACAAGTCTTTATTGTGCCATAAATCCAGTCAAGACAACATTTGAAGAAGTATATAGGAGGTAAATTTTAAATAAATGAATAATATTAATAAGGTTTTAAAACCTAAAACAACTAGAACGTTAGAATTTAAAAAGCTGTTAGCTTAATATATTTAATATTTATTACTTGTAGGTCAATAGAACTATTTGAATAACTTTAATATGTTATTTATGGATAAGTTGTGACACTGCAACAGTACTTGGATTATTATTATTGTTTCACAGAGACGTCATGAGCATTACTTATCAAGTTTGAGATGGCTTGTAATATAATTCATGAAAAATTGATACGAAAGAAGAGACCCTCAACTGAAATTAATAGTGGAAGTAACAATAGCAATGACGATGACACTGGTGGTAGTTCTCATTGCAATGGACCAGCATTGAAACAAGCCAAGATTACATTTTGCCAGCCCGTCACTCAGCATTTATTAGATGAATGGGTTATGGATTATCTAATTGATTCAGTCTTGCCTTTCCATCATATCGACACCGCTAGTTTCAGAACGTTAATTAATAGACTTACCAGGCAACGAATGATGCCTCGCTGTCGACAAACATTGGCCAAAACAACTGAACATAGATTTGAACTTCGTAGGCAGCAGCTGAAAGATAAGTTGGCTTCATTTAATACTGTCTGTACAACTGCCGATTGCTGGACGTCCAGACAAATTTTTATTGGTGTTACTGTGCATTGGTTAGAACCTGAGTCACTTGAGCGAAAAAGGCTGCTGCTTGGCCGTGCGTAGAATAGTTGGCCGACATAAAATTCTTAAGGATTTAATTGCCAAAACACTAGAAGCAATCAACAGAGAATATGAAATAAGTGACACAATTTCTTTCACTGTAACAGACAGCGGATCAAATTTTTTAAAAGCATTTCGCTGTTTTGGACTGAATAAAGATGAAATGATGAACTTAAGTATAAACAATGTGGATTTAACAAGATCACAGTCAGGGAGCAACAGGATGATGAAGATGTGGATATGGAATCGAACAAATTGATGATTTACTGAATCCACCATGTGTTAATGATGACGAACATGAACAGATTATTTACCAGCTGCCACCACATCAAATGTGCATGCCACTTGTTAAATCTTGTTGTTACGCGTGATGCTAAAGTACTACAAGAAGTAACCAAACGGTTGTCAGTGTCAACATTTGCAAAGTTATTAGTAGCTATCTGGAACAAACAAAATCGCTCATCTTTGGCTGCAGATGCAATCTATGGCAATGGGCACGTATCTCGTTACTCCCGGTGACACTCGGTGGAATTCCACTTACGATTCTGTTGTAAAAATACATTGCTTACTATCCAATCTAGAATTAGAAGTTAAACTTGATATGTTGTTTGATGACCTTGACATCAAGAGACTGGACTCGAAAACAGAAAATATTCATAGCAGAATACATTGAAGTATTTGCTCCATTGTGTCGTGGACTGACATTTGCAAGGAGAAAATAATATTGGATTTGGCTATTTGCTGCCCACATAACCGTTATAAAAGGCCAACTACAGGAAATGATTGTGCGACATAAACACCCGCTCACGGTGTGGAACCCTTGCCAGAGCTGTTATTGATGGAATTAATGCGTGATTCGATTATATATTTTCTGACCCAGAGGCAAAACTGGCAAAGTTAACTAAAATTTATGACCTGGACTGGATTGACAACTTGGATCACAAGGCTGAAGTTGTACAAACATTAAAGCGTTCTCGTGCAGCACTGGAGTGCAGTTCCAATTCAACTTATCGGCAGGATGGTGCAGCTTCAGTACAGTCAGCAGTACTGATGTCCGAATCTACAGATTTTTTTGCTTGTTTTACTGCAGGCGGATGGAGCAGGACGAGTTGCTTAATAGCAAAAGTTCTGCTGAAGTAGACAGATATCTTGAAGATAATCACCAGAAGCGCTGTCATTAGCAGCCTTCCCAAGTATTAAGAAACTATACCTGCAACTGAACACTGGACTTCCGGCTAGTGCTGCAGTTGAACGCCTGTTTTCTTTGTGGCGTGTTTTTAAGTGCTATTACGTTCAAGGCTAACCAATGATCATTTTGAAATGATGGTCTTCTTACGTGCTGCCAAGTGGTGAAGTGATTGGCCTAAAAATTGTGCTTTGACATTGTATTTTATAGTTTAACTTTTTTGCAAATTAAAATATTTTGTTGTTCTCGGGAAAGTATTGGTATTGTATTGGTATCGATTTTGGCAATACATTTTTACTTGAGTATTTGTATTGGTATTGGCGATACTATTTTAATGATGTATTGGTATCGGTATTGACGATACAATTTAAGAGCATTGTTAACAACCCTGGATGTAGAGTATTGTAACAGGCCTATCTTGGTGCATAGGCCAACTCTAGAGCTAAGTCAAATTCAGTTGGTTTAGAAAATTTAGTGTGAAAGTTTAATAATTATTGCTGCTAAAATGCTTTTAGTAAATATAGTAAAATACACTACTATATCAGTATGTAATTATTACTACTATATCAGTATGTAATTAATACTACTATATCAGTATGTACTTTATGTCGGGCCATATCTTTCTGTAGGGCATATCGGTATTTCATGCTTTTAGTAAATATAGCGCAAAATATATCAATATATCAGTATGTAATTATTACTACTTATATCAGTATGTACTTTATGTCGGGCCTTATCTTTCTGTAGTGTTAATGGTATTTCAGCGTGTGCCCGCTTGTCTATCTGTGTGGAATGTCTTCAACAGATAACAAAGTGTATCAGGCAAAATACATGTAGGGGGCCCTAATCCTAATGATGGGAATGTACCATATTAGTGCCTGCCTACCAGTGGCGCCGAGAGCCAACACGGGCTCCAGGTATAACACTACACAGGGCCTTAATAAACAAAAAGTCGCGAAAAATTGACTGGTCGGGGCGGCTGAGCCCCTTACAGATGCGGGCCCCTGGCATGACACCCTTGCCCCCTCTCGGCGTGCCTTGCGCCTACTCACATGATCCACTCTATATAGTAGTGCCTACTAACATGATCCACTCTATATAGTAGTGCCATCATTGATCCACTCTATATAGTAGTGCCTACTCACATGATCCACTCTATATAGTAGGTCACTACATTGATCCACCTATATAGTAGTACCTACTAACATGATCCACTCTATATAGTGCCTAATTACGATCCACTCTATATAGTAGTGCCTACTACATTGATCCACTCTATATAGTAGTGCCTACTACATTAATCCACTCTATATAGTAGTCCTACTCTCACATGATCCACTCTATATAGTAGTGCCTCCTTACATGATCCACTCTATATAGTAGTGCCTACTACATTGATCCACTCTATATAGTAGTGCCTACCAACATGATCCACTCTATATAGTAGTGCCTACTCACATGATCCACTCTATATAGCAGTGCCTAATACATTGATCCACTCTATATAGTAGTGCCTACTACATTGATCCCACTCATAGTAGTGCCTACTCACATGATCCACTTATATAGTAGTGCCTACTCACATGATCCACTCTATATAGTAGTGCCTACTCACATGATCCACTCTATATAGTAGTGTCACCACATGATCCACTTGGCAGTAGTGCTCTACTACATTGATCCAATTAGATAGTAGGTCTATCTATCGGACCCGCCGCCTTTCCTGCCACTCTCCTGATCTTAAGAATACCTTTTTGAATAATAAATTAAAAAGTTTAAAAGATTTCCGGTATTTGTGAAGGTTTCGATGCAGTTTAAAAAATAAATCTACTGAAATGAAAACATATTATTGAAATAACGAAAATATTTTTTTGAAAAGCTTTGATTCCTTTTTATCAAATAACATAAAAACAGCAATCCCTGGCTAATGGGCGTGGGAATATGCGTTTGTGGAATTCAGTCCAGCCATTACTGCAAGCTGTCGTCGGCTGTGGCATGCCATTGTTTCTCGGGTCGGGGGTGGGGGAGAGGCACGGCATGCCTACGGAGCCCAAAAGAATAGAGAGCTGCATGGGAGTCAAAATCACACCCAGTCCCACCCACTCCCGCGAAAATTTTTCCCAACTCCACCCGCTCCCATTCAGATTTACATTTAAATTTAACGAATGTAATATAATTAAGGCTTCACTTTGATTTTGAGTGTTAGTATTGAAATGTTTTACTTTTTTTCTCCCCTCAGATTTAATGACATCTTGAAATAAACTTCTAATAAAAGATACAGGATACACTTATAATGTAGGTATTTAAAATCGTGCATGTGTAATTATTAATAGATAAAAATTGTTTATTTAACTACAAGCTTGGGTAGTTTTTATGATTGTTGTCTTTTTTTTTTCTCCAGGTTTGACAAACTGTGTATTTATTAATTGTAAAAATTTAGTGCTTCTAGCTTGGATAGTTTTTAAGTTATAAGGTATAATATCTTTAATGTCGGCTTTAGCAATTTGTCATGACATATGAACAAAAAATGTTTTATCCATCAACATATAAAATAGGCCTATATGAAATATATATCACATGCATTATTATCTACACATATCACAAATAAGTTGTGAAAGTTTGAACTGTCAAGATATAAAGTTTTTAAGCAAAATTTTGAAAAATCCGGTCATGAGTTTTCCTATATAATAGTATTTAGTCAATAGTTTAAAAAAAAAAGTCACTAAAAAAATCATAACTTCGCTTATAATTAAAATATAATCACAAATAAGGTGTTTTTGGAATGTACTCTGCAAGCTCTATCCATCTATACTAGTTTTATGTTAATAGGCCTATAACAATTTTGAATTTTTTATCAAAGTACCTACCATGTTTTTTCTTACACTAAAAATGTCTTAACTTCACTTTTAATTGAGCTAAAGAAATTTTCCCTGAAGTATCTACATCTAAGTTGTATCAGTGTATGATTAATGAATGGTATTTTATACAGAGAAGAGACTGAAGAATGTAACTGTAATTTTACATTTAAGTAAACGCTCTAGCGCTCTAGACGGACTTTATTTTTTTACGGCTGTAGATGTGCACATGCGCAATTGCTGGACTCTGTATTATTTTTTTCAGGGTCCAGCTATAGATATTGCGCATAACCCTATCCCTAATCCCAACCCTAACCCAATTCCTAACCCTAATCCTAACCCTAACCCTAGCCCCGAAAACAAAAATTAGCAATAAAATGCAGTCTGTTTGCCGCACATGCGCACATCTATAGCTGTACCCCGGAAAAAAAAATACGGAGTACGTTTGCTGTATCCGAAGCCACTGCGTTAAGTAAATTAAGAGCTGTATCAGACTAATATTTGGTAAAATACAATAGATAAGTTTGAGAAGTGACAGTGTACCAATAGCCATACTTTATAGTAACGTAAATTAAAAAAATCTGATAGTGATCAATTTCATTATTATATGTAATAGTAGACATTAGAGACTTATTCAATCATTCATTAGAATTTAGAATCTAATTTAGATTTAGATTTGATTAGATGATTAGTAGTAAATTATCGATTGCTTATGTTTGCTTACTTTTCTATTTTACAAAGAACAGCATATTTGCCAGGAACAATTTTAACTTTGAAGTCTTTATTATTACATTATCTATCAAGAAAAACTGCAATACGAAGAAATACTTTAAACTATTAACCATAAGTGTTAATATGGTTATTGATTGTTCTTATGATGTAGTCGGCAGTTGTTCCGGGTATCCATTTCCGGTAAGGGAACCGTGCAAAGAAAAAGTATGGGAAACAAGTAAATTTATCGCGTGCTTTTGATAAGCCACTTGGGTTTAAATTTCTCAAGACAGGAGTTCTTAATTTCTTTTTAACTATAAATTATAATCAGGCCCATTTATATTGGTGGCGAAGGTCGATTTATCAAAAGAAATTAAAATAGAATGGCAGCGATGAGTTTTTGTTGATTACCACTACGAGACCAATACACCCATAACTCGCTATACGGCTTATATAAAAATAACGCTCCCCCCCGCCCTCAGTAAAATTACGTCAATTTATACCCCCCCCCCCAATCAATATAACGTTAAATAACAAACTTCAAAGTCCGCCCACCTTATTTTAATCATTGTAATCTACTTAGACTAAGGGGCCATCCATAAAGTACGTCACGCTATTTTTGACGATTTTTTACCCCCTCCTCCCCCCCCTGTCACAAAGTGTCACAAATCTCGGGACCCCCCCCCTAAAGTACGTCACACTTTCGAAAAAATTTTTTAATTAACAACTAATTAAAATTTAATCGAAAATTTAAATCGTACTTCACTATTAGGGTCAAAACATACCGCTGCGTTTTCTTTGACGCATGCGTCATGCGTCAGTCGTGTGAAAACCGTGTGACGTCACGAACCAATCTTTAAGAGCGGTAACACAGACCGGCACGTCGTCTGCGTTTTCGATGTACTTTCTCAAAAAACGCATTGTAAACAATACAAAATGGATGCCTTGACGACACCCATTCAATTACTAAAACAATGAAATTTTATAAAATATTTGTTTCATTGTGAAAAAAATTATTCAAATTTAAAGAGAAAAGTGAATTATATCATGCTGAAAAAAATAATTTAGTAAATCACAAAAATAACTATTTGTGAAACATTTTAGATTTAGACAGTGTTTAAATAGAGAAATACTAAGACTAAGTGCCGAAGCCATGGGGATGGGGTATTAAAGTATTTTGTTTAATATTATTAATAACTGCTTCTCGCCCACTGATACAAACTAATAATATAAAAAAAAATGTAGTATACACAATTATTACATTTGTTTTAATCAATATCATTATCAAAAGTTTGTATTAAACTCGGTATCACACGACTCGACTATGTTTCGAGACAGCAAGTCACACAATGACCAAACCATCACAACATCTATCGATGTAATAAGTCAAGTGATCAGTTTTAAGTCCAATTGTCAAATGTATCTTAACTGAATTCAAATTTATTTCATGTTTAGTTTTCTGCTGTACTAGTTGTTTTTTTTACTCCGGTTCAAGTAATTAGCCTACTAAGACTAATTATATAAGTCTAACATTAGTAACATATTAGGTACTTCGATGAAGATGAGAAAATTAAAAACAGTAATATAAAAGTTTAATATGTTTAATTCGATAGAGCTGGTTGCAAGCTTTCCAATGATACCACACTTAGTGTTCTATGTCTTTTAGAACAGATGTTATAATTTTTTTCAGGTATAAAAAAAAGGGGGGGGGGGTCACTTTTACATAACATAAGGAATATAAAAAAAAAAAACTTTGACCAAAGTCTCAATGAGCTGCAGATAAAATTGCACAGTTTTTTATCTATAGAATGTATATACTCCAAATTTCCAACATAAATACTTTGATGTGTTTTGTTTATTGTCCAGTATTAATAAAGTTATTAAAAAATAAACAAAACAAAAATATTTTTATTTAGAATTTGAAGGCCGAGACTCGCCAAGAAAAACATTTTTATACTAAAAAAACTGTAACTACTAAAGCTGCAGGCCTCAAATTTTCAATTTAGATCCTTGAGTGAAAGTTAAGTAATGTACATTATCATATCAAGCCTTCATTTAAAAACAAAAACTTATCTTTTTTTAATTTGATGGTCAAGATTAACATTTTAATGCTAAAAATTTCTTTTAACTTTTGAACCATGAAAGATGGAAGCCTGAAACTTTTAATTTAAATACTTTAATGAATGATGATTAATGTGCCTTATTAAGAAAATTTTGATCTTGAAAAAAGAATTAAAACATTTTTTTTTAATCTGACATCAGCCGAGAATGAATTTTTATTATAGAAAATGTAAAACTTTTAAGCTATTTAAGTTATAGGCCTCAATCTTTTTTTTTATTATTCAAACAGTACAATGAGGATAATTAACTCAAGGCATGTTATTGATTTTAAACATTTTATTTTATTAAACACTTTACAAAAATAAAGCTGATTGCGGTGGTCGACTGCTGGCGTTTTCATTGCCATTTATTATATTTGGTGCATAAGAAAAGAATACATGATTAGAATTTTCTGCACCTATTTTTTTAAAACACTTTCAAGTTTCACTTAAAGTTCCCATTTGTCAACTAAGTCATTTCTGGACATCTGTATCTGCATGAATATTATTATTATTAGTCTAATACTAACACCCTCTCTTAAAAACTAAACTAGACTAGACTATTATGTATTATCCAAGTAGACATTATTTAATAAAAAAAATAGTAATATTATTCTTAAGTCTTTCATTGTAGACCTAATTACAAATAAAATGGGTTACTAGAGTAAAAAAAATTTTTTTCTTGATATATGTTGACTAATGTTGACTAATGTTGACTTTTTAAACTTATCATTCTTCTAATACTACTTCTCAAGTTTAATTGTCTCTTATACTAGCAATTAGTTATTAGTAAACATTAGTTGGCTAATTTACATACTGTTTGGTAGTATAATCATTTTCATTTATTAATAAGAAAACAATAATAATTCTGAATACCTATAGAGTTAGAGATTCATTTCAATGCTTTTATATTTACTTTCTCAAATAATGTTAGGCCTATCAGTATTTGCTAATGATTTTTATGGCTTATTAAAAATACTTAGTATTTTACTCTTATTTTTTTTTTCTTGATATGTGTTGACTTTGGACTTTGTAAACAACCAAACATTAACATAACTATAACATTCTTAATTGACATATATTTCAGCTTAACACAACTATTTTTGTTGACTTTTCACTTTGTAAACAAAACATTCTTCTACTTATGACCTAAATTATAGCTAATTATAATGTAATAGAGAATTATAACAATATATATTACATTTGTATTCATACTAATCATAAAAAAAACAATGAAATTTAGGTTGTTTTTTTTTCTACTAAAACACTTTTTTTTTTACTGTTTCCTTAGTCCATGGTTGTGGCAATGATCACAGTTAAATTGAATGTTTAGAATTAGCATGTTTTTTTGTTATGTATATACCTTACCTACTTTGCAATCTTTTTTATAGGCTTTTAATTTTATTACAGTAACTCTCAGGTGGTGTGGCAGACCAATTCTGTGTTTTGGGAAATTTATAATCAATTATCACCTTCGCGAAGACCAATCGATTTGAAATTTCTAAAACTTGTGTATTCTTGATGACAATACACTATTATAGAATGTTTGTGTCTATTTATTAAATTCTTATGGAGCCCAAAGTGAATTAATTTTTTGATAGTGTTTATATAAAAAGGGACGGATGGCCGAGTGGTGTAGATACTCGACTGTCGAACTGAGAGTCCTGGGTTCGATCCACTGTAAGAACCATGTGAACATTTTCCAGGTGAAATTTATTTCAAAGTCGTCCCACAAGTCCACCCAGCTTTAAATGGGTGCCTGACTTAAGTTGGGGAAGTAACGGCAGCTGGGCAAGGGATATAGCAGAATGGCATCTCAAGTTTTGCATTGGTTTATGAATTTAATGAGTTTTGAAGCTGTTTTTTTAGTCTGGTGTGCTATTTTTAATGTTGTATATAAACTTTACCCACAAAAGAAAGGGAAATTCTTTTAACAATATAATAGAATATAAAACTACTAAATTTGAGAGTTTTGTTATTCCACTATGTACATAATTAATTTATACTAACTACACAAACAAAAACAAGATAATTACTTTCGACACTAAAAAGTATAAATATTGATTAAATAAAAGCGTGGCCGCCAGAATAAAAATTAAATAACTGAATAAATTTATTTAAATGTTTGTATGATCTAAGCTATTTTATTAAAAGTATTTTTAAAAAGCTTTTTTTTTTACATTTTTTAAATTGCAAAACAATTATTAAACACAAAAGTATTTTTACTTTTTATTGCTAATTAAAATGTGTGCTTTTCCAAATCATAAAGATGCAATTTATCATTCAATTATTTTTTTTACTTTGAAATGTTGTCATTAAAAAAAGTTATTTCTGTGCCTTTAAGAATACATGTATAACCAAAAAGAATTCTATATGGTTTTAGGTGACAATACATACTATCTCTAGAACCTTTTATGGCATGAGAAATTGAATACTTTTTATGATCAAAGGATAAAAAAAATTGTTTTCAAGATATCAAAAGCCTACAACTATTTTAAAATAAAGCATTTTTGTAATTCATAAAGTTTTTAGTTCTAAATAAAAAAAGACAACTCCTGCATCATATGTTTGAATGTTTATATTAAAAGATATTACACACTACTTAGCTCAATAAAAGAGCTGTGTTTTTGCATGACTCAAAAATGATATGATAATTTTAAAAATAAAGATGCCTAATAGTATTAGTTGATAAGCATTAGAATATCTTTACTTGTATGGATATTTAAACTCTTTCATCTGAGATTGTTATTTCTTATTTGGAAATCTGTTTGGATTACAATGAGTGCTTTGGATTACAGGCTTTTTTATATATTATTAGCTCTTAGTAGTCTTATAGAGCTGAATTTGGTGCTTAGTTGAATAGTATTTGTATAATTTAAATAGATACGAAGTTACTGTCACCGAAAGTTATTTGGTTGTTAAAAGTACATCATTTCTCTATTTTGATACTATAATCATACTATAATGGTAGCTTTCTTTCTATAATTAAGATTGGCAATATATATTAATGAATATATATATATATATATATATATATATATATATATATATATATATATATATATATATATATATATATATACAGGGGCATAACCAGGAGGGTGAGAGTGGGGGTTCCAAACTGACTCGAATGCCCCACCTGGCCCCCCCAAACATTTTTTTACATTAAATATTAAGTACATTATTTCATATCATGATGTAGAAAGTCAAAATACAGGGACCCCCCAAAGAGGTCAAGCCCCCTCCAGGTCCTCCCAGTTCCTAAGTTTAGAACTGTATATCTATATATAAGTCTAGAACTAGAACAGGGCTTCTTAAACTATGGGTCGCAACCCCATTTAGGGTCGCGTAGCAAAATTCTGGGGTCACGAGAGATAAAAATACAATTTAACAGAAAATGTTTTTTAACTTGTAAAATATTAATTTATTTTTCTTTTATATTTGTATGGGGTCGTCAAGAAACTTGCAATCATAAATGGGGTCATGAATTACAAAAGTTTAAGAAGCCCTGAACTAGAATAATGCTGTTCCTGGTTAAATGAATAAATAACTTGATTACTTAACCCTACAGTTCCCCGTGATTCATATATGAATCAACCATATTTTCTCATTATTATAATCTTATTATTAACTTTGGCCTAAAAAGGTGAATGTATTTATTCATGTTAACTCAGAGGGATGTAAAAGTTGTTTAGGTGAGTGCATTTAATTTAACCCTTTCGATGCTAAGCTCTCTAAATTTGCTGTCTTTCCCAGTGCTAAGCTCCAAAATACAAAACTTTCTACCTGTGCTGAGTTATTTTTCCGACCTCAGGTGACCCCAGGACACCAACGGTGTTGGTCATTTTTAGTGTACCCAGAATATTTTATCAAATTGGTCTTGTTCTTTTTTTATACTTTTGCTTTGAATTTTTATAGTACGTTCAAAATTTGTCATTTTGTTTTTGTTGTTGTTGTTTTCACAATTTATAATAAATCTTTTTTTTTTATTTAAAGCTTTTCATAATACTTGTCTGACATGATTTGTTTAGCGTGTATTGTCACTTGCTCTCGCCCGACGTTACAGTAATTGCACTTAAGCCGTTCAGGTGGAATGTGATGGGAGTCGCCAGCAAATAATGGGGTTTGGCAGTATCACTGTGTCTATAATTATGACCGTTCAGGGTGTTTGGGAGGAGCGATATTAACACGTAGAAGAGATAGATAGTTAGATAGATAATTGTGATTTTATTTTGAGAAAAAAATAATAAGCATATAAACTTAATTTCAATACAGTTTAAAAGATAACATAATTATTATCCCTAGCATCTTACGCTCATGTTATTAGATGGACCGATACTATAAATTTTCCTAAATTTTTATTTTCTTTTGTGGAGATGGTCAGCCGTGTTACCACTATGTCATTGTAAAACAAGCAATAAATCTGACTTTTAGCTTCAAGTCCCAAATTAAGCCAAACAGTGTAACGTTTTCCATTCATAAATAATTTCTTAGTCCGTCTAAACATACCACGCTTTTCTCCTTTAGATGGAACAATAAACGGAGGTTAGCTATTGTGGAGACATAGTTTAGAAACGTCGCAATAATATTTGCCTTTCTATCTCAAAACTCATACTAGTATTACTTTCACGCCCCCTCCACCTGAACGTGTTTCTACTCTGAATAATGTACTCTGCGTAACCTCTGTCCTAGCGAAATCTTAGCCCCGCCCACTCCTTTCCCTGCTGATACTATCTCTTGTGGTCAGCTGTTTCCATTGTACAAGTGTCTCCCTGTCCCTTATAGTCAAACTGGCATACCCCGACCCCACTGAATTTAATGTTTCTACTCTGCATAGTCTTGGCCCGTCTTTCCTTGGACAGACTGATAACTAAATATTACATTTCTGACATTATGTATCGTTGACATTGTCACCCTTGCCATTATACAAATAGTAAATGGCAATCTCTGTCCAAGGCCCTAGCAATATAACATTTAAACATTCCTATCCGACAATCACTAAAATCAGTAGGGGTAAAACCAGCCATGCGCTGAGGTAAAAAAAAAAGTCAGGTAGAAAAAGTCAGTTAGAAAAAGTCAGGTAGCAAAACTTGACCGATCACCGGGACAGAAAAAAAGGCGTGAAGTGGGCGTGTCGCCGTGATTTCAGTCAAATTATTCCATAAAATGAACATAAATATATATTTTCTACATCTTTTTTAAGCGAACCAAGTGAAGAACTAGACAATGCACTTCCCCTCCAACTTTGGCTGAAAACAAACGTTTAGTTTTAGTACAAATGAATGAGATCGACTATAGTCGTCATTAGCAATTTTGCGTAGGAAAAAAATGCTACTAAAGTCGTCCATGCAGCGAGACTGTGAGCGACTATACTGCTATAGTCGTCAATGGCATCGAAAGGGTTAAGAGAATTTTTAGCTGAACTGTGTAGGTCAGTGAGCATACTTTAGAAAACGCACGTCGTGGCAGTGTGTTTTGCCGAAAATCGACACGACAATGGCCTGTCGTGTCTAGTACGTCAAACGTGCGTTTGACGCACCGTCGTGTTGGTGTGGTTATACTTTAAAGGTAAAGGCAAAAGAAGCCGGAGTAAACGAGTAAGACAATCGGCGCTTAAAACTAAGAACCATCTTTGAAGTCTTAGACTTTTTTAATCAAAATTTTCAGTTGTTTTATTTTTTTTTTCACGGTCCTTTTAAGGACCACAATGATTTGAATTCTGAAAGATTTGTTTTCATTTAGACTTAAGTATAATGGATGTGTACAATACTTTCTAAAAGTATAATGGATGTGTACAATACTTTCTAAAAGTATAATGGATGTGTACAATACTTTCTAAAAGTATAATGGGTGTGTACAATACTTTCTAAAAGTATAATGGATGTGTACAATACTTTCTAAAAGTATAATGGATGTGTACAATACTTTCTAAAAGTATAATGGATGTGTACAATACTTTCTAAAAGTATAATGGGTGTGTACAATACTTTCTAAAAGTATAATGGATGTGTACAATACTTTCTAAAAGTATAATGGGTGTGTACAATACTTTCTAAAAGTATAATGGATGTGTACAATACTTTCTAAAAGTATAATGGGTGTGTACAATACTTTCTAAAAGTATAATGGATGTGTACAATACTTTCTAAAAGTATAATGGATGTGTACAATACTTTCTAAAAGTATAATGGATGTGTACAATACTTTCTAAAAGTATAATGGATGTGTACAATACTTTCTAAAAGTATAATGGATGTGTACAATACTTTCTAAAAGTATAATGGATGTGTACAATACTTTCTAAAAGTATAATGGATGTGTACAATACTTTCTAAAAGTATAATGGATGTGTACAATACTTTCTAAAAGTATAATGGATGTGTACAATACTTTCTAAAAGTATAATGGATGTGTACAATACTTTCTAAAAGTATAATGGATGTGTACAATACTTTCTAAAAGTATAATGGATGTGTACAATACTTTCTAAAAGTATAATGGATGTGTACAATACTTTCTAAAAGTATAATGGATGTGTACAATACTTTCTAAAAGTATAATGGATGTGTACAATACTTTCTAAAAGTATAATGGATGTGTACAATACTTTCTAAAAGTATAATGGATGTGTACAATACTTTCTAAAAGAAGTATAATGGATGTGTACAATACTTTCTAAAAGTATAATGGATGTGTACAATACTTTCTAAAAGTATAATGGATGTGTACAATACTTTCTAAAAGTATAATGGATGTGTACAATACTTTCTAAAAGTATAATGGATGTGTACAATACTTTCTAAAAGTATAATGGATGTGTACAATACTTTCTAAAAGTATAATGGATGTGTACAATACTTTCTAAAATTACACTTTGAAAAATATTGCAAATATGCGGATTTTTTTTTTCCATACCCCCTAGCATGGGCGTCGCTAGGAATTTGTCCTGGGGGGGGGGGCAAATAACAACTTTATGACATTTTTTTTAAATGTAAGGGGGGAGCAAATGCCCCCCTCTTATATGACATTTCTTCAAAATGTAGGGGGGGGGCAAAGAAAGAAAAGTAACTATTTTACTTACAAAACAACTAGATATTAAACAATACAATTTTAAAAGATCCTATCACTAGGACCAATCTTATGACTTTGGGGACAATAGTATTTGACAGAGCCACAGTGTCTCCGTGTGTTTCCGTGTGGCTGGATGTGGCTACATGACGATGGTTAATCTGCACGAATGAGGAATGATTTATTTATCCGAAAATAAATGCTCACCAAATAAATGATTAGTGGGACGGATGGCCGAGTGGTGTAGATACTCGACTGTCAACCTGAGAATCCTGGGTTCGATCCCCGGTGGTGAGGCCCATGGAATTTTTCCAGGTGAAATTTGGTGCAAAGTCGTCCCACAAGTCCACCCAGCTTTAAATGGGTACCTGACTTTAAGTTGGGGAAGTAAAGGCGGCTGGGCGTTGTGCTAACCACACAATCCCTTCATATGCCGAGGTTATAGAAACAGATGAATGTAGTGTTGTTGACTTAGTAACATAGAGTGTAGTGTTGTTGACTTAGTAACACAGAGTGTATTGTTGTTGACTTAGTAACACAGAGTGTATTGTTGTTGACTTAGTAACATAGAGTGTATTGTTGTTGACTTAGTAACACAGAGTGTAGTGTTGTTGACTTAGTAACATAGAGTGTAGTGTTGTTGACTTAGTAACACAGAGTGTAGTGTTGTTGACTTAGTAACGCAGAGTGTAGTGTTGTTGACTTAGTAACGCAGAGTGTAGTGTTGTTGACTTAGTAACACAGAGTGTATTGTTTTTGACTTAGTAACACAGAGTGTAGTGTTGTTGACTTAGTAACACAGAGTGTAGTGTTGTTGACTTAGTAACATAGAGTGTAGTGTTGTTGACTTAGTAACACAGAGTGTATTGTTGTTGACTTAGTAACACAGAGTGTATTGTTGTTGACTTAGTAACACAGAGTGTATTGTTGTTGACTTAGTAACACAGAGTGTATTGTTGTTGACTTAGTAACACAGAGTGTATTGTTGTTGACTTAGTAACACAGAGTGTATTGTTGTTGACTTAGTAACACAGAGTGTATTGTTGTTGACTTAGTAACACAGAGTGTATTGTTGTTGACTTAGTAACATAGAGTGTATTGTTGTTGAATTAGTAACATAGAGTGTAGTGTTGTTGACTTAGTAACACAGAGTGTAGTGTTGTTGACTTAGTAACACAGAGTGTATTGTTGTTGACTTAGTAACATAGAGTGTAGTGTTGTTGACTTAGTAACACAGATTGTATTGTTGTTGACTTAGTAACACAGAGTGTATTGTTGTTGACTTAGTAACACAGAGTGTATTGTTGTTGACTTAGTAACACAGAGTGTAGTGTTGTTGACTTAGTAACACAGAGTGTATTGTTGTTGACTTAGTAACATAGAGTGTATTGTTGTTTACTTAGTAACACAGAGTGTAATGTTGTTGACTTAGTAACACAGAGTGTATTGTTGTTGACTTAGTAACACAGAGTGTAGTGTTGTTGACTTAGTAACACAGAGTGTAGTGTTGTTGACTTAGCAACACAGAGTGTAGTGTTGTTGACTTAGTAACACAAAGTGTAGTGTTGTTGACTTAATAACACAGAGTGTATTGTTGTTGACTTAGTAACACAGAGTGTAGTGTTGTTGACTTAGTAACAAAGAGTGTAGTGTTGTTGACTTAGTAACACAGAGTGTATTGTTGTTGACTTAGTAACATAGAGTGTAGTGTTGTTGACTTAGTAACACAGAGTGTATTGTTGTTGACTTAGTAACACAGAGTGTATTGTTGTTGACTTAGTAACACAAAGTGTAGTGTTGTTGACTTAATAACACAGAGTGTAGTGTTGTTGACTTAGTAACACAGAGTGTAGTGTTGTTGACTTAGTAACAAAGAGTGTAGTGTTGTTGACTTAGTAACACAAAGTGTAGTGTTGTTGACTTAATAACACAGAGTGTATTGTTGTTGACTTAGTAACATAGAGTGGATTATTGTTAAAATAATAAAAAAATAAAGAAAAACACGATGGCGTGCCTATGTGTGTAACGTACCCTGGGCCACTGAGTTGCCGACCTTGACTTGGCCCTAGGGATAAATTAACAAGGAAATTTAGGAAATTCTAGAGGTGCACTGACTGCAATGATGCATAGCCCTGGGTATTTTAAAGCTATAGAAAGTGAAGAGAATTTAAAAAGGGTTAAAATCAAAGTAACGAAGAATGAATGAAATATTAATAGCGAATCTTTTTAACCCGTCTATGTGTGTATTCAATGAGTTCAGGGGAAACAATTCACTTTTGAATTTACCTGCATAAAATGATAAATGGTTACCTCTCTTCACAAAATAAGTCAAATCATTAAAAAAAAAGTATTACTAAATTATTATTAATATTCTTTAATAAAATATTTGTTATATAAATGTTTGTTTTTTTTTACATTTAAAACGCAAGCACTCATAAGAACAGTAAGCCACAGATATCTAAAGTGCTGGCCTATATTGTCACCACTAGTTTAATTGTAGCTTCGTGAAAGATTGTTTATTAAAAAATTACGGTATTTTCTACTTTCTTGGCATCCGTCTAGCACAGTCATTGAATTGGTCTAGTGCAGTCTTCAGAGTGTGGGTGGCGACCCACAGTGAACTTCAGATGGGTCGCGACAATGTTTACATTTATCATGAAAGTATCGACAGTCTATATTTGCATAATTGAAAATGTCTCAATAGTTCACAAAAATTAAAAATGGGTGAATCTACAAAGTAAAAGGGGAAATCTATAAATACACAAATATCGACACTTTTATTTATTTTTTTTAACGGTTTTCTGTGCAGGTGGGTCGCGGAACCAAAACTGTTGTCCAATCCTGAAGCGTAAAGGTTTGATAGCCGCTGGTCTAGTGCATTACATTGTTCTGAAAGCTTGATATTATTTTTGAACTGTTCATATCTAAGCACCTTTAGGACGTCCGCAAACACTACATGTTTTATAACTTCTGTGACTTGCATTCAACAGTGCATACATGAGCATCTCTTGGACGTCCGCAAACACTACATGTTTTATAACTTCTGTGACTTGCATTCAACAGTGCATACATGAGCATCTCTTGGACGTCCTCGCCATGCTGTTTTCTGGCGTTTCATGTCTGATTGTCACCGACACAGTTCAACCCGTGTTCCTGTTCGTTGACTAACATCTTGCACGATGAAATGGACGACAGGCAGACGAATGGCAGTTACCATCAGCAGAGGAAGTCCGCTAGACTGGTGGCCAAACTGCTCGACGCCATCAAAATCGAGGCATACAGGAGGATATCACAGAAGGTTGTCAAGAGCTTCAAGGTACTTCGGGAGCTTTCCAACGCCATGAAAAAACATTTGATCCCCCTCAAAGCAGCCGCCGACATCAACATACTACTGGCCAGCGGTCTGCTACACAATAAAAAATCCAAAAAACGAAGCAGAAGTAAAGTCAAACGAAACAGAAGTAAGTCAAACGAAGCAGAAGTAAATGCAAACGAAGCAAGAGTAAAGGTAAAGGCAAAAGAAGCCGGAGTAAACGAGTAAGACAATCGGCGCTTAAAACTAAGAACCATCTTTGAAGTCTTAGACTTTTTTAATCAAAATTTTCAGTTGTTTTATTTTTTTTTCACGGTCCTTTTAAGGACCACAATGATTTGAATTCTGAAAGATTTGTTTTCATTTAGACTTAAGTATAATGGATGTGTACAATACTTTCTAAAAGTATAATGGATGTGTACAATACTTTCTAAAAGTATAATGGATGTGTACAATACTTTCTAAAAGTATAATGGATGTGTACAATACTTTCTAAAAGTATAATGGATGTGTACAATACTTTCTAAAAGTATAATGGTACAATACTTTCTAAAATTACACTTTGAAAAAATATTGCAAATATGCGGATTTTTTTTCCATACCCCTAGCATGGGCGTCGCTAGGAATTTTTCCTGGGGGGAGTAAATAACAACTTTATGACATTTTTTTTAAATGTAAGGGGGGGAGCAAATGCCCCCCTCTTATATGACATTTCTTCAAAATGTAGGGGGGGGGCAAAGAAAGAAAAGTAACTATTTTACTTACAAAACAACTAGATATTAAACAATACAATTTTAAAAGATCCTATCACTAGGACCAATCTTATGACTTTGGGGACAATAGTATTTGACAGAGCCACAGTGTCTCCGTGTGTTTCCGTGTGGCTGGATGTGGCTACATGACGATGGTTAATCTGCACGAATGAGGAATGATTTATTTATCCGAAAATAAATGCTCACCAAATAAATGATTAGTGGGACGGATGGCCGAGTGGTGTAGATACTCGACTGTCAACCTGAGAATCCTGGGTTCGATCCCCGGTGGTGAGGCCCATGGAATTTTTCCAGGTGAAATTTGGTGCAAAGTCGTCCCACAAGTCCACCCAGCTTTAAATGGGTACCTGACTTTAAGTTGGGGAAGTAAAGGCGGCTGGGCGTTGTGCTAACCACACAATCCCTTCATATGCCGAGGTTATAGAAACAGATGAATTCTACACTTCATCTGCCCCGATGGCCCGATAGGGCTAAGGGAACTTTACTTTTCTTTTTTACATTATCTCATGTCATGATGTCGAATGTGAAAATGCAGGGGCCCCCAAAGAGGCCAAGCCCCCTCACCCCGGAACCAAAATCCCTAGGTTCAGCACTGTGTATTTAAATCTGTTTCACACTACTATGATGGTTGGTCCACGCTATTGAATGGGTGTATTATCTTCATCTTTAATTTAGTAGGTCATTTTCTTTAACACCCACCTTCCATAGTCTAAGTCACCAACTTGCAATGGTTCTGACATTTAACTCTGAATTTCTTTTTAAATTTACTGCAGACTAGCCGAAATACTAAATACTATCTGAGCAAACAGGTGTCTCTGACTTTTGTAAGATATTGATGGAGATTTTGGTGACCTTTGACATCGACTGTGGAAGTTTGTAGATAACATCTGATCACATCCTATACATCTCAAGCAAATATTCTTACTTTATAAACATTAAATAAAAAGAGGCCAGAAATAAATATTTGATATGTTTGTGTGTGTAATGAATACTTGTGAAATATTGGTGATTTGATAAAGTTTGAAACATTGTAAGTAACTTGTCAGTATTTTAGACATGATAAATCTGTTGTTAGTATAAGAGACACTGTTAAGTTTATTATCATATTTCAAAACATAAAGTCAAATGATAATGCTAGAATTTAGGTCCAAGGTCATAAAAAACATTTTGTAAAATGTCAAAATTAGAAACAAAATTAACCCTGTAGTTATTTAAGAAGCTATATTAAATGTCAGTCAAAGAAACAACATTGAGTATGTTGTCAATACTTTTATGTGAAACAGTTTATGTACATTTGTATTAATATTATGTTACAATTTATTATGTTACAATTTCAATAAAGTTACTACTTCATTTAAGCATAAAAAAATGAAATTGTAAACTGTTTAAAATCAAACAAGTGATTATCACTCAAGTAATACAATATATCTACATTAATTTTACAATAACATAGAAAGTAATGTAGATATATATCCCTCAAGTAATACAATATACCTACAATTATTTTTACAATAACATATAAAGTAATGTAGATATATATCACTCAAGTAATACAATATATCTACATTTATTTAACAATAACATATAAAGTAAAAAGTAAATTGTCATACATTTAGATGTGTACACTTTTGGTCCTCTGTGGGAAGTTTATCACAAAGAATACAGACTTTTCTTTCAACATACAATATATCTCAACAGACAATATATTTTAACAGACAATATCTCCAAACCCACTCAAGCTGATATGTGAATATATATATATATATATATATATATATATATATATATATATATATATATATATATATATATGGCCATGGGCGGATCTAGACAACTTTGACCCCGGGGGGGGGGGGGGCAAAACTGTTTTCATTGTTGAAAATTAGAACAAAAACATATTTCGATAATTTAAAGTTGGAAATTTCCCATAAAGTCATTTTATTGTGCTACAGCAGTGGTTCCCAAACTTTTTTGACCCATGGACCCCTTTTATAGTCAAAACTTGCCCACGGACCCCCAAGTGAAAAAACTGCATAAATTCTTGGTATGAAAATTAGAAAAAACAACATTTTGTTGAAAAAGTATTTATTGAAATTGTAATTTTCATTTAAAATAAAAAAAAAATAATGACTTGGATGAACTTGATGAGATGTTATGAATGTATTTATGTCCACTCAATATTTGTGAGTAGTGACCGCAAATTCCCACGAGCACAAATTTTTGGTTGAATTGTGTTGTTTTGTGTGCGTGTGTGTGTGAGCGTGATGAAGTTCATAACGGCACTGAATCAACGTTCTACCAAAAAGTAAGACGGAAAAGCAGTCAACAACTTCTGTATTATAACTCATAATGCAGGATATAAAATTGTTTAATGATTGGTTGAAATTCCTCTTTTGTGAATATTTCAATAAGCTGCTCCTGTATTGGTAAGGATTCATCTGTGTCCAAGCGTGCAATGGCTCTACGCCAAGTCGGGAATATCCAGGTGAAGAATGTCTTCAAATCTTTGGCTCAGGTCTGCATGAAGAACCGTTAAGTGTTGATAGTAAGCAAGCTGATCGTCAACTTTATTTTGCAATTTCGAAATATTTCGATTCTGAAAAAGTTTTGCCACAAACGCAGCCATTACGCTTTAAGTTGTAATTAGATTTAATTAGTCACCTTGTAGGTTCAAATTAGTTTTGTTAAATTTGTCTCATGTAGGCTATGTTAAATTTGGTCGAAAATCATTGTCTTTGCTTTCCATGAATTCCAACACTAAATCAAAGAGCGCAAATAATCGATTTAAACATGCACCTTTATATAATCAACGCACTTCTGTGTGAAATAGTAAACAGTTATAATCTTCGTCATTTTTCAAACAAAGTTGAGAAAACAATATTAATTTTAGACATTCCTTCTGATTTTATTAACTGCTTTAATGACATAATCTAGTGATCTTTGCAAACGGTCACTAAGATTTTTTGCGACCAAATGATGTCAATGAATGAAACAATGCACTAAAATACATTTGGTGCAGCTTGTTTTAAGTATGCCAGACAGCCTCTTTGTCTTCATACCATTTATCTGCTACCTATTCATTTACAATGGGTGAGGTCAACTTTGAGATAATCTTCCGATTATGCATTCTATTGACATAGAATAAGAAGTAGATTAGCGAAACTTGACCTCAACCAGTGGTCAAATAATAACAAGGGAAACAAAACAATGCGACTAAAAAAGGACTAGATTGACAAATTATGTGATCAGCTCTGGTGCTATATTGAATATGTTTATAGCGGGCCTGTGAATTATGTTTAATTAAACAAGCAATTAAGCCTGTTCCATTCTGGACACAGGACGTGTTAGCGCATTTTCATGTTATGTATCAGTACGTTTGTTAGCTTTCAGTAAATATTTGTAAATTTTGGAAATGTTTATAAATTCAATTGTGTAATGCATATATCTGTAAAAAAAAATATTATAAAGACGTTTCTTTATATTTGAAAAAAAATTATTTTCTCTTAAATCTAACTACAAGTGGTTTGTGGTTACTGAAATAGGACTCATAATTGAAAACATTCGAAATTGTAGTCATTTAATCGTCCGAAAACTCCGTCAATTGTTGCATAGCTCTGATACTTTCAATTAAACTCAGAACACAAGCTTACTATTTCATTTGATGAGTTTCTTAATAAATCTTGGTGAAACTACGTGCTGCAGTATTTCGCACCAAATGAATGGGTTATTGAACGTACAAGGTGTAGAATGTGGCTATATATATTATATATAAGCCCCTTCGGAGCCCTGAAGCCCGGCCCTCAGAGGTCCTATCGCGAAATGAACTTTTGATGTACACATGGCAGGCCAAGACCTACAAAATGATATATACATCATGGGTCTAGGACTTATGGTTGCTGAGATATAGGGCGCTCCTTTATTAATATAGCTTATATAGTAAAAAACGGTACTTTATAAGCCCCCTTTTACGGCCCTCAGAAATCAGATCGTGAAATGGACTTTTGCTGCACACATGGCAGGCCAAGACCTACAAAATGATATATACATCATGGGTCTAGGACTTATGGTTGTTGAGATCTAGGGTGATGACGGACAGACAGACAGACAGACAAAACGGGGACAAGAGAGCATTTTTCTAAAAATATTCACTAGACATCATCCATCCATGGTGAAGTGACGTGTTCATCCATAGTTAGGACTGACATAAGTCTTTCCCCATCATTGTTTCCTGGAAGGATAGTTGCAAACAATATTCCCTCTAAGCTGAGCGCGTGAGCAATCGCTTTTACGAATTCAGAGCGTCGCTCATACTACACGTACGATCGCTCACTCCGACGGACGACATCGCTTAAATCGCTCACAAATTTTGGCCTCAAACAAAATGCCGCTCAGAGACAAATTTTTTGCTCACTTCATACCACACCTTAGAGGGAGCATTGGTTGCAAACAGATCAACTTCATCCTCATCTAGCTACTCAACATCCTCTGAAAGTGCATTTTCCATTCTGCCAATAATTGCCATGAGTTCTCTTTGCCTTCTAGCAGCGATTCTCAAAGAACGTATGCGTTTTATTTGAGTTGATTCGGGAAAATTTGGGGTTGGCACATTCTCCTAGGAGACGGGTGGTCGAGTGGTGTAGAGTGCTTGACTGTCGACCGGAGGGTCCCGGGTTCGAATCTCAGTGAGAACCTTAGGACTTTTTTCAGGTCCTGGTGAAAGTCCCCAAGTCTACCCAGCTTTAAATGGGTACCTGACTTTATGTTGGGGAGTAAAGGCGGCTGGGCGTTGTGCAAACCACACAATCACTTCATATGCCTAGATTATAGAAACAGAGGATTGCTACACTTTTAGGGCTAAGGGAACTTTACTTTTTTACATTCTCCTGCGCCCGAGCTCTGTGTTATTCTGTATGTTTCTTCAACATTGTTTTTGTGAGGCAAAGTATAAGTGATACACTTTGCAAATTCGATCATGTAAGCTGGTCTGCAAAGATGGACAATAAAGAGCATATGGTTGCACTTTAAAAACTCCCGTTGATTTTGGCATAATGTCATCAAATTTGAAAGTTTGTGCCACGAACACTGAAGGAAATTTATGAGCATCTGCATCTGCTCTTTCTGAAGATCTGAGTCCATCAGTTGTTTGGCTGATTGGGATTGGATTTGGAGGAGGAAATAATCTCGAAGGTAAAACGTTGAAAAATGAGTTCCGTACTTTGTCGCAACATTTTATGTCCTGACATTTCAAAATTTGAGTGAAGTATTGGCTGGTGCGAACATGATGGTCAAACCATTCCTTATCCTTTGACATCAGTCCAGCTGCATCCAATTCAGATTTCTCAGGGTTGATATATTTTGCAACAATTGGAAATTGGTCAACAATCACATGCGACCAATATTTCATCTAACGTTTCACCTGCAAACTTGAAGTTTGTTCTTCCCAAATCCTCATTTATTGTTCTGCCCTGCAAATCAAAGGGACTGCCATGATGTTCATTTGGCAATATGCAGGCCCGTAGCGTGCGGGGGGGGGGCAGCAGGAGGGCCGGCACCCTCTGCTTATTTGTTCCACTTTGTAAAATGTATTACCTGCCCCCCCCCCACTATTGCCTGACCCCCTGCTGTAGAATTTTCACGCTACGGGGCTGGCAATATGACACCAGACAGTTCTCTGCTAAATGGAGCCATTCGACGTTCCACGCGATTATAAGCATTTCTTCCTGGTTGCACTGGTTGCAAGGAATAAGGCATCAAGATTATTTTAACGAAGTTATGGATTGCACCTTTAATTACTTTTTTATATTATAATATAAATTTACAAATTTCTTGATCAGTGATATAATTATGCAGCAGACAACAAAGAAATAATAACACCTCCGGTAAGGCTACACATGAAACAAGGCTTCGCAACAGTATATTGGCGCTCCTAACTAGCATGAGGAATTGTGAACAACACATTGAAAAGATATGCGTTTCATGCTATTTCGACATAAAACTAATTCAAGTGTTTCATAAAAATTTTTTGAAAATTATTTTTAAAACTGTTAAGTTTTACTAAAAAAAAATAAAAATTTAAATTAGAAAGAAAATTAAAAATATATTTTTAAAATGTGACGTCACACTTGGCCTGACCCCCCCTCCCCCCTGTCACAAACTGTCACACTTCCTTATACATCCCCCCCTTGGAGCGTGACGTACTTTATGGACGGCCCCTAAGATAACAAAATAAACAAGTCTACTTCCCTAAATGAGGAGCTTAACGAAAACTAAAAATTGTGTTGCACTAACAATATATAATATCTATTCATTGCATGTTTAATTAATGAGTAAGACCACTTCATCTTATGTCTCTTATGTATGTAGTGTCCTCACATATACTTCTCTCTACTCTAAGATTAAGACGGAAACATACATCTTTTATAATTGTCTGTAGTCCTTGTCATGATTTCATTCCAGCATTTTGCAGGCTCGGGATGACCCCTTCGAAGTTCCACGCATCATAGTAAAGTTCCCTTAGCCTAATAGGCCATATGCACAACGCCCAGCCCCATCTACTTCTCCAACTTCAGTCAGGTACCCATTTAAAGATGGGTGGACTTAAAGGCATTCAACCAACTTTCGCTAGGACCTGGAAAAATTCCCTTGTCGAGCATCTACTTCACTTGACCGTCCGCCTCCAAGTATCAAAGCTTGTAGTGCTATTAGATATGCCCGTACTTTGCGGCGACTTGCTGACTTAGTCAATAATTAACAATTATCTTCAACATCTCAGCATTAACCAACACATAAATGAGAAATTAATTAAAGGTACTAAATTGGTTGCTCCAGATTTAGTATAAAAATTACATTCCACGTGGCCTACTCTGAAATTTCTTAAAGTAGACCATACACTCAGTGGCGTCACTATGGAGGTGTGGGCCGCACCGTGTGACACCAAGATAAACAGTTCTAAATTAGTCGGTTTTAAAACCGATCATAGTTAAAAACACGAGAATTAGCTCAGGGTGTCACCATATTGAGTAGTAGCACGGGGCGTCAACATGCAGAGTAGTAGCACAGGGTGCCACCGCGCAGAGCGTCTGGAGCTTAGGTAAATGAATACAGCTCAAAGCAAACATTCTAAAAAATAAAGGACGCATGTAGTCACGTGGTTTCATGAAATTGGAGAGGTAGTTTACAAACTCATTTTAATGTAAGTAATATGCATCTTTCTGAAATATGGTCAGTAATACTATCGTTTTTATCGCTAGAATATTTTAAAGTAAATTCTCTAAGGTCTAGTGCAGGAAACTTCGAAATATGTACCATTCATGGTGGAAGTCTTGAGGGGGGTGGGGGTGACACCCTGAATTTTCCGCACCGGGTGACACCAACCATCGTGACACGTCACTACATACACTTCAGTTTCTTCAATGCATTCACTACAGCTACTTTTGATTTGCACCAGAATGAACAATTTTAAATTTCATAGCAGAAAGAACTCCATCTAGTCGGGTTTAATAAACAATCATAGTTAAAAGCTTAAGCAGTAGCACAGGGTGACACCATACAGAGCGTCTGGACCTTAGGTAAATGAGTACAATTCAAAGCTGCTAGGATCAAACTGGAGTTATTTGCAATCGCGCAAAAAATTCTCACAGCCCTGGAACTTCCTAGCACCTTTGAAATTTCTTACAGAATTTGATGAAGTTATGAAACACCGATTGAATAGGATTGAATCCGGGAAAAAAATTCAAAATGAGTTCATAAACTTGATAAGCAATAAAGTTAGAGAATCAATTGTTGGGAAATTCAAGCAAGTTTGTTACTTTCCTCTGATGCTTGATCCCACTCTAGATGTTTCTCACAAAGTACAAGTATCCCTTATAGTTCGTTACTTGGATGTCGAGAATTTCGCAATAAAAGAGTCATTCCTTGGTTATTTTGAAATTGCGAAGCCAGATGCACAACATTATGAGGAACAGTTCTGAAAACTCTTAAAGACAATGGACTAGACTTTGATCTGTGCAGAGGTCAAACCTATGATCAGTGGCGTAGCTAAGGGGGGTGGGGGCGAGGGGGCGGACCGCCCCGGGTGACAGCATATGGAGGGTGACACTATGTCACCTCCAACAAAATTTTTCAGCGAAAATAGTATGAAAATAGAATTGTTATGTCAACCGTAATTAGATATGTACTTATCAGCGGTGGTACAGTGCGGGAATCATTTCTTGGATTTTTTTAATCTGAAAGGTAAAACAGCTACTGTATTGACTGGCGATATCCTCAAGCAATTTTTTTTACCTTGTTCGAATCATTCTTTGAACCTTTGTGGCAAACATTCGTTTTCTAGCAATACGTCTTGTGTAACGTTTTTTGGAAGTCTTGAGGCGCTGTACACATTTTTTGCTCTGTCGACCGATCGTTGGGATGTAGGCCTACTAGACTAGAGAAATACACAGGTCTAACAGTGAAGAGATTGTCCACAACTCGCTGGATACACAGGTTTAACACTGAAGAGACTGTTCACAACTCGCTGGAGTGCACATGCTGATGCAATGAAGCAAGTGATTTAGAAGTTTAACTAGTTTGTGGAAGCCATTGAAGCTATGTGTGAGGTCGAAGAAGAAAGCGTCGAGACAAAAGGTGCTGCGCACAATCTTTTGCCAGCTTATATGCGACTTTTCTTTCATTTCTTTATTGTTTTTCTGAGATGATGTTTTACAAGAAGTCGACTTAGCACAGAAGTACATGAAAACACCAGGTATTACTATGTACATGGTTGCAACTAAACTAAGGGCTCCCAAGGTCTTTGTGGAAGAGCATCATACGAAGGTTGTTGACAATGCCGTCCAGCGGGCACTTGCGAAATGTGAAAAACTTGATATCCCTACAGAAAAGAGAATCATAAGAAAGAGAAGATTACCAGGAAAGTAGGCAAGAGACGTTGGATTGTCATTGCAGCAGGAGACCAAGAGAGCAATATTAGATTGTCTGGACCGTTTTCATATGGAGTTAGATACGAGAGGAAAGGCAGTGAATGACATTTTGCTGACTTTTTCTGCCGTTCAGCCAGACCATATTATTTGTGCCAACGACGAAGAAATACAGTTGTCTTTTACCAAGCTCACAACTGTGTATGATGAGCTGAAGAAGACCTTTGTCTAGAAATTCCACGTTTACGACACCGAAATAAAATTGGAGGAAGCCAAGCACTGGATTGTACTGCAACTCCTACGGTTTATCATCAAGTGGGACTTTTTTGAATCACTGCCATATCTTACTCTGACTCTAAGATTCTTTCTGACAATATGTGTTTCTATGCCATTGTGTGAAAGAAGTTTCTCCAAAATGAAACTTATAAAACATTACCTCCGGTCAACCATGAGCCAGTCGAGATTGTGAGATTGTCGGATATGGCTGTTCCGCCCATTGAACGCGAGTTTACAAGACAAATAGATTTTGACGATTTCATTGACCTGTTTGTCACAATGAAAACAAGAAGACATTCCTTCTTAGACTATAGTGTCGAAGGACATTATTTTGGGCTGTGCATTGTCGTGTTTTGCATTTAGATGTTCTGAAAGTGAACAGTTGCATTTTAAAAATCTTTGGATTTGAACTATTTGTTTTGTGGTATTGGATTCGGATTTTGCCTTGGATCATACATGTAAGCAGTAACGTACCGGTCAGTAGAGTAAAGTAGAGCTTAGAGGTAGAGTATTTATGAAAATTTAGTTACAACTAACCATTCAGCAAAGGGTCGTGTGGGGTCACTGGGGTGACATTTGAACGGACCGCCCCGGATGACATTTACTCTGGCTACGCCACTGCCTATGATAACGCAGCCATAATGAGTGGCCGTCTGTCTGACCTGTAGAAACCTCTCTTAGACATAAATCCAAAGGTAACATTTCTGAACTGGGATAATCACTCTTTCAACTTGACAGCTCTTCATTCTGCTGAGATAGGATCCAGCAATTGTCACTCTTTTTTTGGAACTGTTCATGAATTGTTCCACTTTTTCCCAATTCAACCTAGATGGACCACAAATGAAAAAAGCTGGTGCCGGGAGTCTTAAAGAGGCGAGTAGTACAAGGTGTCCTCAAGAGAATTAAACTACGTCGTCAGTTTTCTTACATCTTGACGAAATAATAAAGCTGTTTTTTCAACAACTGAAAGAATTGTCTTTAAAAGTAGTGCTCATTATCTTCTTCATGCAGTGGAAAAGTATGAATTTTTTGCGTATCTGCAATTATGGTTAAATCTCCTGCACCCAATAAATATAGTTCAGAAGAAACTACAAAAGTCTGGAATGCACATACTGGAATCTGCTGAATGATGAGAAACGGACGAAACAGATCACCTAATCCATCGAAAGAGCAAAAGAAGGCAGTGAATGCTATGGATTTCCTGTAAACAAAACAACCAGTAGAAAGAAAAGACTTGATGGGGAGTTGAGTTCTGATGAAGGACTGTCAATAGAGCTGCAATTCAAACGTGTTGCGACAAAAGTGCTGGGCAGACTTCATATGGAGATGAAGGACAGATTCCAAAGGCTGCAAAACCACGTGTGCACTTTTGGGTTTCTCCATGAACCAAGACACCTGTTGGAGTCTATGGATGATGACACGCTGATGAAAAAGTGTGTTACTTTTTCCTGTGTGTATGATGAAATACAGGCAAATCACTTTTCAATGATGTCATTGATGCACGAGCACGAGCACTTTTCATTAACAAACCGAACCACAATCACCAATTGACATATTGAGGAAGCTGGATTCATATGGTAAACATGTGTGCTCAAATCTTGCAACCTCCATCCGAATATTGCTAACTTCCATTGCATCATGTGAGAGATTATCCTTAAAATTCAATCAAAAACTATCTCAGGTGCACTATGACGCAATAAAGACTTAGCAGCATCGCTTTAATGTCAGCGGAGTTAAAAATACTAGACAGCATTGATCCAGATGATGTTATAAATACCATTGCTGCACAGAAAGCACGACGTGAGGTGGTATAAATTGAGATCCGTGTATTATTTCGCCAATAAACAATGGAATTATTCATTCAAAGAGTTTTAATGACTATTTTTGTTAATTTTATTAATATAATATATATTATCTCATGTCATGATGTCGAATGTCAAATTGCAGGGGCCCCAAAAAGGCCAAGCCCCCCCCCCTGGTTCCCAAATCCCACTAGTGAAATTAACTTGAAAATAAATTAATTAACACTAATTTTACTTTGCTGATTGTTGTAGTTCTTAAATGCTTACAGGTTTAAATTATATTGTGTAATTAGTTTGTTATCTTTCGTTAAAAAACGTCTACTTTTGAATCAATTGAACGTATTGTGCAAACATTACATAGGCAATTCTCTATGGTCTAGTGAAAGAAAATTTGAAATGTGCCCCATTGACCATGATGGAAGTTTTGAGGGGTGAAATCAGGGCTCGATTTACCGCCGGGGATATCCCCGGCACTGAGAACTGTCAACCCCGGCTCTGCTTTAGCTAATATATCCCCGCCGGGGATGAAACTATAGACATTTACCCCCGGCACTGGTTTTTTTCTTAAATCGAGCACTGGGTGACATCCTGAATTTTCACCCACAGAGAGGACAATGTGTGCCTATACACCATTCTGTGTATTGTCCTCAACTTGTCTGCAGTTTGACATCGACAGATCATCACTCAACAATTTTTCTTTATTTCATCAACCTAACCTTTTCATGTACAGATGAAATATGACAAAAATCACATATGTAGATAAATAACCACTGAAGGGCCACAGTGGGTTCTTAAATTTGATTGAAGGGAAGGGCAAAGAGCAGATTAATGAAGTGTTTATAATATATTACATGTACTAACATAACTTAAATGTAAACCTTATTGATGTAAATGAACAAAGGTATTTACTGCTGGTCGGATCAAGCCGCTCAATGGGCCGTACATGACCCCTAGACAGGAATGGCGATATGTCGAAAAGGGAAACAAATATTTACACTAGGGAAATTACACAGGTTGAGATATTGTCAACTGATTTACTTAAGTATTGAGAGTTACACAAATAGTTGACCCGGGAAGGGGTGGCGGGGGGGTTCACCTCAACAATTATTTCTTTAAATTAACAACGATTTCTTTAAATTAACAACGATTTCTTTAAATTAACAACGATTTCTTTAAATTAACAACGATTTCTTTAAATTAACAACGATTTCTTTAAATTAACAACGATTTCTTTAAATTAACAACGATTTCTTTAAATTAACAACGATTTCTTTAAATTAACAACGATTTCTTTAAATTAACAACGATTTCTTTAAATTAACAACGATTTCTTTAAATTAACAACGATTTCTTTAAATTAACAACGATTTCTTTAAATTAACAACGATTTCTTTAAATTAACAACGATTTCTTTAAATTAACAACGATTTCTTTAAATTAACAACGATTTCTTTAAATTAACAACGATTTCTTTAAATTAACAACGATTTCTTTAAATTAACAACGATTTCTTTAAATTAACAACGATTTCTTTAAATTAACAACGATTTCTTTAAATTAACAACGATTTCTTTAAATTAACAACGATTTCTTTAAATTAACAACGATTTCTTTAAATTAACAACGATTTCTTTAAATTAACAACGATTTCTTTAAATTAACAACGATTTCTTTAAATTAACAACGATTTCTTTAAATTAACAACGATTTCTTTAAATTAACAACGATTTCTTTAAATTAACAACGATTTCTTTAAATTAACAACGATTTCTTTAAATTAACAACGATTTCTTTAAATTAACAACGATTTCTTTAAATTAACAACGATTTCTTTAAATTAACAACGATTTCTTTAAATTAACAACGATTTCTTTAAATTAACAACGATTTCTTTAAATTAACAACGATTTCTTTAAATTAACAACGATTTCTTTAAATTAACAACGATTTCTTTAAATTAACAACGATTTCTTTAAATTAACAACGATTTCTTTAAATTAACAACGATTTCTTTAAATTAACAACGATTTCTTTAAATTAACAACGATTTCTTTAAATTAACAACGATTTCTTTAAATTAACAACGATTTCTTTAAATTAACAACGATTTCTTTAAATTAACAACGATTTCTTTAAATTAACAACGATTTCTTTAAATTAACAACGATTTCTTTAAATTAACAACGATTTCTTTAAATTAACAACGATTTCTTTAAATTAACAACGATTTCTTTAAATTAACAACGATTTCTTTAAAAAGCATTCCAAACTTAACGTGGGGAATTTTCAACAAGGACCTGGAAAAAATCATTTGGTTATTACTCAAAACAGTAACTCAGGTTGGTAGTCGAGGGCTTTCTATATCTATATTAATACAATTTTCAATATTGTTTATGGTAGTAGGTAGTCCCAGGGCCGTTTTAAGGTCACCGTAGGCCCTAATAGTAATATAAGAAATATATAACAAATTGAAACCCATTGGGGAACAACTGTAACAAATTATAATAATAATAATATAACAAACAAAATAAAATTCTCATAGTGGTACAAACAAAAATTAGAATTGAAAAAAATTAGAAAAAAAAGAATATTAAAAACTTTATTCCTTTGGGTTTTGGAGAAATTGTGTTGCTTCGAAATTGGGACTTTTTGGTGTAAGAGCCATTTGAATAGTCAAGTAGTAAAAGTAAAGTTCCCTTAACCCTAACGGGCCAGATGAAGTGCATAATTCATCTGTTTCTATAACCTCGGCATATGAAGTGATTGTGTGGTTAACACAACGCCCAGCAGCCTTTACTTCCCCAACTTAAAGTCAGGTACCCATTTAAAGCTGGGTGGACTTGTGGGACGACTTTGAAACACAATTCACCTGGAAAAATTCCACATGGTTCTCACCAAGGATCGAACCCAGGACTCTCAGGTCGACAGTCGAGTATCTACACCACTCGGTCACCCGTCCCACTATTTGAATAGTCTTCGGCGTTTAATCGATTTCTGTTCTTCGTTTTTATGTTCATTAGAGTAGAAAAGCCTTGTTCGCACAGATATGTTGCTCTAAATGGCAGCAATTTTTTAACCACCTCTTCATGTGCAATTTTGAAAGCCTTTGCAGCTTTTCACATCCAAAAAGACGACAGATTTGGTTTACTCTCAAACTGAATACGTTCTTCAGTATTAGATCGAATTTCAAGAATTGCTTCTGCCAAACCTGAAGGTTCTTCTGGTATCGTAGCAATTTCACATTTAAAAGGATCTAAAATGACAATCCAACTGACAGTATGTGTATCAATATCTGGAAACAGGCCCGTAGCGTGCGGGGGTCCAGGGGGCCGCCCCCCGCGCTTTATCTGGCCCCCTCTGCTTATTTGTTCTATTTAGTCAAATGTATTACCTGCCCCGCCCCCTGCTATTGCCTTGCCCCTGCTGTAGAATTTTCACGCTACGGGGCTGTCTGGAAAGTAATCTGAAAACCGCTTTTGATAAGAGTTTGATAAGATGTCTTACCATTGTATCTTTGATGTCAGCAAAAGTAATATTTTCGCAATCTTCCAAAAAACAATGCTAACTTTGAAAAAGAAGCTATCTTGTTCTGTTCTACTTTCTGTCTCCAATATTGTAGCTTTAATCCAAATGCTGACACTATTTCTCTTGCTGAAATGATATTATTATTTTTTCCTTGCAATTCTTTGTTTAATATATTTATACTCTCAAAAATGTCCGCTAAATATGCGAGATATGCAACCCAGGAAGGGTTTTTAAACTTATCTGCGAGAATATTTTCTTGATCAACCATAAAAATTTCGGCTTCAGTTTTGAGAGTCCATACTCGATTTAGCACATTTCCTCGAGAGAGCCACCTTACTTCTGTATAATAAAGTAGGTCCGTATATTCAGCTTCACCGTCCTGACATAATTCACGAAATAGCAGCGTGTTTAGTGCATGTCCCTGAATAAAATGTACAATCTTGAATCTTGATGTCATTGTTTTATATTTTTCAAGAATGCACCGGCACCTATTTGCCATTCTGGCTTTCGTATGCCCTAGGCACAGTGCCTATATGATAAAGCGGCCCTGGGTAATTCAAAGCGACGTAAACCAACCAGCTTATCGCGCTTGACAGATCATTTTAGCACTATATTCCCGAAAAGATTTTGATCGTTTAAAATGTTACAATTTATAAATAAAATATTTATTTTTAAACGGTATTCAAAGTATTTTCAAAATATGATAACTTTATGTATGTTGTTATAAAAGAATAAAGCCAAAATTAAGATTAAATTAGGTCACTGTGTAAACGGTATTTAAAGTATTTTCAAAATATGATAACTTTATGTATGTTGTTATAAAAGAATAAAGCCAAAATTAAGATTAAATTAGGTCACTGTGTAGCCCTTTTAGCGGAAATTTTTTTCTCTCATTTTACCCCGTTCTATATTCTATCGGCTGGCGGCATTTTTTATTAACACCTATCGGATTGAAAATCAAAGTAGTTTGTTCAAAATTGAATGAGCTTTAAATTGATATCAATTGCAATTGTTAATTTTAGAGTAACATTATGAAATATAATTTTTATTTTTCAATATTCTTATATGCATATAAATTCCTGTAAGCCGCTTGCTATGTCATAAAATGGCGAATGCCGGTGCATATAATCCTTCTAGTACTCGTGCGAAAATAGTTCTACATGTACCAGCAATTATACGCCTGATTGGTAACTTGTATAAACTGTTGAAAATCGTTTTAAAATATTCTAATTGTCTGAAGCTAATAGTTATTTAGTTTATATTTAAACATTATTATGAACCATCCTTTCAGTCGAAACATTATCATTGTTTACATTGTCTCTAGACCCCTACCATATTCAGAGATAAAACTAATTTTTGCATTTCTTAAAAATGTGATAAATTATGAGCTCTTATAACCAGGCTTGCGGAGCCGCCATATTTTTTTTCGGCTCCGGCTCCCACAAATTTGACGGCTCCGGCTCCCTATTATCACACGAGACTAAAATTGTTGTAATTGCTCCACGCTAACATGCCGCTGATAAAAAGTTATGCAAATTTTGCCGCGTTCACCCCCATAGTCAGAAACTTGAAAAATATACGCACTGTCGGTTTTACTAAAAACAAACCATTTCAGTGCATCCAGAAAAATAGCATTATTTTCGATCGAGAATTCACTAGTCGCCATTTTCATAAGAAATAAAAAGTTATTTCAATGATCAAATTAGCCAATAGTAAATTCATACATTATTTAAAATATTTTAAGACTTCAGTATTTATATTTATTATTTATAAATTCGAAGTGACTATTCGGACCCGGGCAGGCCCGTAGCCAGGATTATTGCATTAAGGGGGGGGGGGGGCGAAGAAATTTTCTTTGAAATTGGTCTTTGAACAAAAAATATTTCGATAATTTAATGATATATTACCTAAACTTGCGATAATCGGGGGAGGGGAGGGAAATGCCCTCGGCCCCATCCCATAATTCCGCCCCTGGTGCTGATATTAATATTTTAAAAAGTTGATTGGCCAGCTCAGCCCGGGCCCCTAAAACAAAATTGAACAAAATGATTGATGTTTTATAGCCTTTATTATTAAAATTTTGTCAAAAAGCTCAAATCATACATGGGGGAAGGGGGCTCAGGTCATGAACGGGGGGGGGGCGCTCAGCCCTCCTAGCACCCTCTGGCTACGGGCCTGGACCCGGGTACCAATAATTGTATGATTTAATTGTTACTGAGTGTCTAGGGTTCCATTAAGCGGACTCTGTATTATTATTTTTTCGGGTTCCGTCTTATAAAGTTTAAATATAGCTAAGCTTAGTACATATTTGCCACGGGTCCGAATAACAATCGGATTTTATTGGAACCCGGGTCCGAATAGCCACAGCCTTATAAATTTATCTACTCTATTTCAGATATTCTGTTTATAATAAAATTGTTAAATACAGAAAGCGACCATTGTGTTTTTAGTCTATTACAAATTTGCGGTCAAAAAATGTACGAAATGACGCGTTCTATTTGTCGTCGTAGTAAAAATGTATTTTAAATGATTGATATAATTATTCTATGAAATAAAACTGTTTTAACTTTATATATAACAAAATAACATGCCATTAAAATAATTTCGGAGGGTAAACAAGATTTAAAACGAACACAAAACGATTCCCCATTAAAGATTTCTTGTGGTGATGTGCGTGCACGCTATCATTTAAATGCTGTATGCTGTTACTGTTGTGGCGTTCGTAAAACATGACAACATTTCAAATTGTAGGAGGCAAACAATCAAACAAATTTGCAATTTTAAAGCTAAAAAAAAAATTCTGCTGTAAAAAAAACACTTGGGAGTAGTGGAGCCGCCATAATTTTTCGGCTCCGGCAAAAAGTAGCGGCTCTCGGCTCCGCAAGCCTGCTTATAACATAATACATGTTGATTGAATCATTGGATATTTGTTTAGACTTGCATTTATACCTCAATAAAAACAGCTCACGTGACATATTAAAACTCGATAATTTTAGTCCTCAAATCCCCAGGTTCGGCACCGAGTCTCTTGAGTGATGCTAGTAATTCTCTTTTAATTTTTATTATAATGTCTAGGGTTGTTAAAAATACTTTTAAATTGTATCGTCAATACCAATACCAATACTTCATGAAAATAGTATCGCCAATACCAATACAAATACTCAAGTAAAAATGTATTGCCAAAATCGATACCAATACAATACCAATACTTTTCTGAACAACGAAATATTTTTATTTAAATTTATGTGTGCAATTTTTGAATTTTAAAAAAAAAAGTAAAAACTATAAAATACAACGTCAAAGCACAATGTTAATGCTAATCACTTCAGCACTTGACGAATGGCCGAGTGTTGTAGATACTCGACTGTCGACCACGGTGTCATGGGTTCGATCCTCGGTGAGACCGATAGGAATTTTTCCACAAGTCCACCCAGCTTTAAATAGGTACCCGACTTTAAGCTGGGGAAGTAAAGGCGGCTGGGCGTTGTGCTAACCACACAATCCCTTTAAATGCCGAGGTTAAAGAAACAGATGAATCCCCGATGGCCCCAGTAAAATTGCACTGTTGACTTTATTGAAGCTGCACCACCCGGCCGAGTAAGTTTAGTGGAAACTGCACTCAGTGCACTGCAGGCACGCTTTATGGATTGTACAACTTCAGCCTTGTGATCCAAGTTGTTTTGGTGAGGAGATGGGTGGTGTTTATAGTGGTAGGGTTGATGGTTATGATTACAAGTAGTGATTGAATTTATGAAGATTACTTTTAAAACAATGTATTAAAATCGTTATTGTTTTTCTGCAAATAGCTAATAGTGGCAATAGAAAAGTATTGGTATCGAGTATCGAAAATTTTTCGTTTAAAATGTATCGGCGATACACAAATCAATACTTGATACAAAAAGTATCGGCAATACAGCAACCAATACTAAAAAAGTATCGCCGATACTGTATTGGCCGATACCGATACTAACAACCCTGATAATGTCCAATACATCGACAATATTCTTCACAGTACAAAACCACCTTCAATTTAAGACCTTTAATACCAATACAGTTCCCCTATAGTCTTTGTATCACTAAGTATTAGCAATTTGAACAATATCACATTCACAGAAGTAACTATTACACGCAAAGCCCTTATCCCTGTTTATCTCCAAACGCCAAAAAAAATGTCTCGCTCCTCCCTGTAATATCTAAACCCATACATTTCTAAATTTAAATTCTACCCTGAACTTCTTTCATTCCATATTTTGCTGCCTTGAAAGATGTACTATTTTGTTATTACAGCTATTGCACAGTTTATTGATAGAGCTTTTTATCAATATTAAATGTGACATTTCTCTCAAATAGAGACTTTCTAAATGTCTTTTGATACTACTGGTTCTAATGCATTTTCAATGTTAAGTTTTCAATGTTAAGTTTCACCAAATGCCAATATTTTGTATTATTTTTGAAAATGTGCAAAAAATCAGTATTTCAAAAGAAGCTCAAATTAAGATGATTAAGCTTACAATATACATCACTTTGATATTATTATAGTCTCAGTGATTCTGTTAATTTATCAAAATTGTGATTTTAAGTGATTTAGTCTGTCTTGACAAATCTGACAAAAAGCAATGTTAGAGTGAAATGTCATCAAAAAATGAGACCTTTCAAGGTTTTTTAAAAAAATCTAAAAATATGACTTTTTACTAGCTCATAACATTTTTATTTTGTAAGATGTACGGACAAATTTAGTATTTACATTCTTAGAGTTCTTTTTAATAAAACAAAAAACATTATGAGAAATCGGCATACTGAAGAAAATTGTACAATAATTTTTTTGTGGATTTAGCAGGTGGCAAAAAAGGTTTATGATCCACATCATTACCATATTAGTACAGTTGTTGGCCTAGATTGTTAAATTATGTCATTGTCACTATTTTGACTATTAATTGTGGGAAATTTACATTTGTCAAGTTACTTTGTGCATATAATTTTGTAAAACAAATTAAAAGAATAGTTTGTTCTGAAGTATTTACCACTGTTAATGCCTGTTTGTGAGCAGTGTTTTTTGCTTGAAATGATCAAACAGAATTTCACATTTCACTCAGATAACAGAAGTATAGATGTTAGTTTTAGTGTTTAATTTATGAAATATATATAATTCAATAATTAAAAAAAACAAATTTGAAGAAAACTTGCACCAGTCATTTATTACAAATTATAATTACACAACAGACATCCAAAAAAGCCTGAACCTGAGGAAGATATAAAAAAAAAGGATACAACATTTAACTGAGCAAGTCAACTTACTATTTATTATTTTTAAAAAGTGTAACATTTAACACAGGTAAAGTGTGATAACTTTTAACCCTTTAGATCTTGAAGATTGACTAAAATCCCTTCCCCAATTGTGAGTTAAGAAAGATAACTGTCAAAATTACAGGTTCTTTGTTTAAAAAAATTAAAGAAAGTTGTATCTAATTTAACTTCACAAAGAAATGGGTAACATATTTATCAATAAACAAATGCCAAAAAATTATATACTGTGGCCCCACCCAATCGCTTATTTTTTATGGCTTTCCATAGTGACGTCACCAGACTTTTATTTCATTCATACTTTCCTTTAAATCACTATCTAACTGTAATCCATAAAAACGCAAATTAAAATGCATTATAAAACTATCAATATCACATTAATGTTCAATTAAAAATGTATCTTCAAGTTATTTATCTAAGTGTGCATGGAATTATATCAATTTTATCCAAAACGTGACAAAATTCACAGAAATTAAATTATTGACCTATTTTAAAAATGTAAACACCCAAAAATAGTCCTTTTTCTGCTCTTAAAGGAAGTTAAACGAAGATAGCTAAATATAGTCTATAGAAAACATGGAATCAAAAGTAGCGGAACAAGCAAAAAAGCGGCGATCTGCGCATACAGGCCACTATCAGTGACTACGAGACGTAAAAGGTTAAAATATTAGCATAATATGTGCATTTGTTAGGATGAGCACTAATACATTTGGATTTTCAGAGAGTTCTGATAAGGAATTATTATTAATATTTTTAACCATAGTATAATTTCAAAACTCAAAAGTTTTAAAAAAATAACACAGCTCTTTAACCCATTGGTTCCTTAGGGGAAAAACTAGAGATACCCTGCAATTACTGAGGGTTTTTGGGCTTGAGCAAAAAGTTTTGGGAAAAAACGGGAGGGTGCACAAAAACGCATGTAACTTTTAAAGCAATAGAGATAGTTCTTTAAAAGTATACATTTTATTACAAAGAAATGAATTATCTTTCATTCTGTGAAAGAATTAAAGTTATACAATTGATATTTAAAAAGTTATTATTCAGAAAAGTATGACGTTTTTTTTTCCAATTTTGATTTTTTAAACCCTATTTTCAACTGAAAATTTTAACTGGAGATTATAAAAATAGCCTATAGGTATATTGAGATAAAATAAACATTCAATTTCCTAAAATTGATTAAGATTTGATAAAGTTGCTATGAATTGAAAATAATCACCTGAGTGTGGGCTGTTTATACAGACTTTATTTATTGTGCAACTATTTATCAACTCTAATCTTAAATAGTATGATCTATATATCAACATGTCGGAAATTAAACAATCTTTCTTACGATATATATTTTATGTATGTTGACTTTATAGTAAAGATGATAAAAGTATATAAATTCGATATAATTTATTCCTTACAATTAGTTATGCAACTTTCAAACCTTACACATTACAAACGAAAAAACAACAAACTAAACATAATAAGGACACAAACAATGTTTTAAAATGGAAAATGTAGCTACTCAATGTTCTTATAACGTCATCATAATTAATGTAATCCATATTGAAATACTAAGACTAAGTCTCACAAAAACATGCATCCATTAATAACAGAAATATAGCACATTCACAAAAAAACAAACTGCAATTGGAAGTGATGATTTTATATTTCATATATTCTCTTTAATGTATTTTAAGTCTATAGCAGGTTAATATAAAGAAATTGTAATAATAATTTTAAGACGTTAAACACGCCTATGGCCTCATCTCGGAGGAGGGGGGATTTTAGTGATGTCACAAATCTGCCGATGTTTATCGAAAATAACTGCATCGCCGTAAATCTACTAGAAATAATTCATTATAATCTTCACAGTTTTTATATTGTTTATTGTAAAAAAATCATTTTTAAACGTAAATGTTAAGTAATTTGTAAAATGTATCTGATTTTGAAGCAACACGCTGTGTTCTGTGTCTAAGGCTAACAATAGTACTGCGCATGCACGGTGAACCTGTTATGCAATTTTTTCCACCAGCGAGCTCGGGACAAAGAAATTCCTCACACAGTGGGTCTGGTTTCTGCCTCCCTGTTATTACATAATGGAAAAGTTACGCAAATGACCTAGATATTCAAATAGAGGGAAGGCTGACCTTTACATTGATACCACACGTGTGTAATCTTACGCTAGAATGCCGGCTTAAACTGGACATCAAAAGCGGCCATTTCGGCCGACTTTTCGATCGGAGAAAGCGTGTCATTTTTACCCCCTTCCCACTAAAAACGTAATAAAAAAGAAAATGATGAAAAAACATTAATGAATTTGTGTAGAAATGATTTCTCTACAAGAATATATAGGTTACAACGCGATACATTAAACATAAGGTATAGAAATCTATCGCTGAAGTGAAATGTTGCCAAAAATCCGCATCCGTAGTTCAGGCCTTATCGCGATTGTTGTCAAAAATCCGCATCCGGAATGAAAAGGTTAATTTGATACGTTTTCAATTACAGACCAAACTATCTGAAACTAAAAACATTTTCCAAATATAGAAGCTGCCATAGTTATCAACATTTTATTTTTATAATGAAACAGATGTACCTTGTGTGTATTCTTAACAGGATAATATATTAGAAGGTACTATGATATATTGACTATTTCACATGGAAATCAACTTGTAAAATTCCAACATGCTTCTTGTGCCATGTTTCATAATATAAATATAAAGAGGTTTATTAAAATTATGATTTTCTCTTTCATATTGTCTCTTAATATTAGTTAATTTTATAATTCCTACAAAATACAGGTTCCAAAGTTTTGATTGAGAAATATTTTGCTGTTTTATTTATTCTTCTCAAAAAAATAACCAGTGATATTAAATAATTGATTATAATTCATTGTCTTAATGTATGACCATAGATACAGTAATGCATCATCCAGTATATTTGTCGACTTCTTTGAAAGATTTTATATTTATCACAGTAGCATAAGTAGGGAAAATTAATATCCGGGAAACATTGTCAGTATATTTAATTTTAAATGTGAAATCATTGTTTAAAACTGAGTTTTTTAAATACTTTTAGCCCTTATATAATTTTTATCCCTTTATTTTATAACATTTCAGATGAGAATGGGGAATATATTTACATTGGAAGGAACTTTAAATACTCTCTAATAGCATACCAAAGACATGTTCACAGAATATTTTGATTTTTCTATTATATTATATTATTCCATTTGTCTGTATATTTTGTTAATTATAAGTAAATTATAACAGAAAAATTATTTTGCAAGAGAAAATACAGTTTTCTACTGATGATGAAAACATAAAATTTGAAGTGTTAATTCTATCTAGAAATATATATATATTTTTTTTTTTACTTTTAAAGACGCTTAGTGTTTTTATAGAATAATGTTACTTTTACGGTTTGTAAGCCTTTTCTCTAGTAAAAATAACCTGATTTTGAGATACTAGACATATAATAAAAACTGAGCATCGCAGTATATGTTGTATTTAAAAAACCAATTTAGAAATTTGTTTAAAGTACCTACTATTATAAGTTATATTATAACTCATGAAGAATACAGTTCATATGTATAGGTAGGCTAAAAAAATCATACCAGAAAAATCCATTATCTTAATCTTCTAGCTTCTCTTTCAGATTCTAGCAGTGTGAGAATATCACCTTCACGCACAGGTCCTTTCACATTTCTGATAATGGATCTATTAGAGTCATCCAAAAACTCAACTCGTACCTAAGAAATTAGTAAATTTTATTAAAGACTATTCAACAATATGGTAAAAATGATTATTATATTAAATAATTTATAGAATATTTGGGATAAAATATTTACAAAATGCTACTTACCTGTGTACATTGACCCTGAGAACCTGTACGGCCAAGCACTTTGAGGACCTAAGTAATATAAAAAAAGTTTTCAACATGTGTAATATTCTGTTAAGTTCTTTTTGAGACTTGATTAATAATTTTAAAAAACTAATTTAGATTCTGATATACTGAACTTTCACTTAGTAGTGAAAGTGAATGTGTATATAACAAAACCTAACTTCTAGTTCATTCACGTTGACTAATGACAGAAAAACTCATTCCTATTATCGATAACGTATAAAATAGAACGTTTGATCAAAATGTTTAAGTTCCAATTTTAACAATGTTATAATAATATAAATTATTCAGCAAAATTATTAAAAACCTATATATATAATTAACAAAATTATATTTGAAAATAAATGTACATACTTTAGCGAGTTTTACTGGCTGTAGCTTATCCATGCTGTTGGGTTTGAGGAAGGCGATGAAAAGAAAGATTGGTCAGATTTTTTTCCCGATGCCAAGTTGACGTTGTGAATCGAAATGAATGCCAAAATTTTTTTTTTTTTATTAATTTATTTATTATCCTTGAAAAAGTAAATGAGTTAACAATTGTTTAAAATATATTCTTAAAAAAAATTGCTCATGTAGCTGTAATATTTTTAGCAGGATTTTATTGAGTAACAAGTTAAACAACCAGGGAATTATCCTAATAAGTTAAATACTTTAAGTTTAAATAAGGGAACCAACAACACTAGTAAAAAAAAAAGTTAAGTTCCCTTAGCCCTAACGGACCATCGGGGCAGATGAAGTGTAGAATTCATCTGTTTCTATAACCTCGGCATATGAAGGGATTGTGTGGTTAGCACAACGCCCAGCCGCCTTTACTTCCCCGAAGTTAAGTCAGGTACCTATTTAAAGCTGGGTGGACTTGTGGGACGACTTTACATCAAATTTCACCTGGAAAAATTCCATGGGCCTCACCGAGGATCGAACCCAGGACTCTCAGGTCGACAGTCGAGTATCTACACCACTCGGCCATCCGTCCCCACAACAACACTAGTACTATCACAATTATCACCTGATTCTGAACATTTCATCTTAAACTATCCTGGTTTAGTCTCGACTAAACAGTACCTAATATGCGACTGGTCAAATTAGCATACCTTTTTGGGTATTCAGTGAAGTAATTAGCTTTAGTAGCGCCCTATTTCAGTGCTCATTTGTCTAAGTAGGCCGTGGCAGACCTTCCCTTCCACTTCAACCAACCCTTCTATTTACACCACTAAGGGTATACAGAAATATTTCAAGATACAGTTTTGACACGAATTAAGATCATGTATTAAGTAATTTTAAACTCACTTCAAAAATTTGTTTTCACACGTCAACATGAAATTTTTCTTGATTCCAATAAAACTTCTGATATTTTGACGTCTTAGTTTCACATCTTGTGATATTTAGTCTGTTGCGACACAAATGTTTGTTGTCCATGATAAGAAATCAAAGATTTTTGTAGCCGAGGGCTTAACTGGAATAGATCTATGGATCCTGCGTTGAAATGAGTTAGGTACTAACTTCAATAGTGATGCTAAGTTGTGCTGGTCGCCTCAGTGCACGCTGATAGATTACTTCTTTCTAAGACTGATATTCAGTTCAAATAGTTCTTTCGCTCAATTTTAAGTTTCATGGAAACATTTTTTATAGGCGAGGTTTAATCACACATAGAACCATCCAGTCATATCAGTATCTCAAATGGAGTAAAACATGCTTGTGTTTTCGCGCCTATGCTGTTCAATTTTTTCTTTGTCCAGCCGTTGTTTCATTATTTAAAAGATCTGAACGTGGGTGTTTACATCACAAATTTCATTTTTGATAGCGTCACCAGTGAAAATAAAGGTCATCGTTAGTTCTATAGGTTTTTCTTTAGTGTTGCCACAGCTTTATCCTTAAATACATAATCGTCTAACCCGTGTGTTTCCCTCAGGTAGTTTTCATATCGCGCGGTGTATACGTTGTAACCGTGTTTCTCCCTCGCATGTAGTTTTCATATGTTATTTTCTATTACAGTATTTCACATTTCTTTGTTATTTTTGTCCCTATCGTATTCTGTTCATGGCAATAAAGCAGGTCCGTGGCCAGAGGGGGGTTAGGGGGGGGGGGGCTGAGCCCCCCCGTGCATGACCTGAGCCTCCCCCCCCCGTGCATGATTTGAGTTTTTTGACAAAATTTTAATAATAACGGCTATAAAACATCAATCATTTTGTTTAATAAATCAATAATAATAAAAACTTAAAAGTTTATATTTTGGCAATCATTCAGGCTATTTATATATACTTACATATATAGCTTATATAATTTTTGGGCATAAAAGATTGAATCTTATTGAAGTTCACTTCTGGGTATTTTGGGCAGCATTGGCATTTGGTGCTTCAACAGCACTAACACGATTGCTCACCCTATATCGCAGATCTAAGCAATCTTTTCCTGCTTGCATTTGAAAAAGATTTAACAGACAATCTGAATGCTGAAGCATTTTTAGGTAAATTCAGTGCTAAACCCAGGCCCTTAGCCAGGTCAAAGTAAGCAGGAAGGCACCAATACACAGCAAGGGGGCACCTTTACCGGGGCTGGCTAAACCACGAAGTTTGCAAATTTGAAACGTATAATAATATAAGTTCGCAATCAGTGCCGACGAGTGGGGGAAGGGGGGGCCAATGCCCAGGGGCCCGGCGAGTTTTAGGGACCCGGACTGAGCTGGCCAATCAACTTTTTAAAATATTAATATCAGCACAGGGGCCCGTGTCACCCCAGCCCAGGGACCCGAAATTTCTGTCGGTGGGCCTGTTCGCAACCTTGTAATAGTTTTTTATATTGATATCTTCTGAGGACAACTAACAACTAAAATAAGTTAATAAAATAACATTGGCTTCTGACTTCATTTTTATACATATGTATAATAAAATAATAAAGTATAAACTCCGTGATTTCTGAGTGATGTTATTTAATTTGCAAATTTACTTTTTAGCAGAATTAATTTTATTTTAAATTGAATAATTGCGACTATTGTTGTTGATAGATGTTTTTTGTTTTCAGTATTTTATAAGAAATATCCCACAAATAGCTAAGCTTTATTCGTGCATCTTTGTCGTTCTTCCAGGGTTGTACGTTAAACAAACAGCATAATAATATAAATCAGGTATCTATTATGTAACAATTGTGTAGCATAACTATTGGTCAATATATTTAAAACAGGAATCAGAAATTGCTCAGCCTCAATAAATTTTTATCATTAAAACTCTTTACTATTTAAATTATTTTTAACAAAACTGCAACATGCCATGCATTATTGAAACGTAGTTAAAATTATATATTTCTAATAAATAGCTAAACAATCGGTACTAAAATGCACCATTCCAGATATGGAACTGCAAAAAATTTCCAGGGGAGGGGACTCACTGAGATCCCCTCCCCAAACCCCTCCTCTCCGTTCGCAAGCTTTTGGCGCTTCGCGCCTCCATCTTCGCCCTCCCCCCCCCCCGAACATTTCTTCTACCCCACCAGGGGCGGATTTAGGGGGAGGGGCCGGGGGGGCCTCCCCCCCACGTTATCACAAGTTTAGGTAATACATCATTAAATTATCAAAATATTTTTTGTTCTGAGACCAATTTTCAACAATGAAAGTAGTTCCCCCCCCCCGGATCAATGTTTTGCCCCCCCCCCCCACCGTCAAAGTTGTCTAGATCCGCCCCGATCATTTCTTCGGCACCCACCCTCCCGAAAAAAAATTATTCGGCCCCCCCCCCCCCAATCCAATATTCCTGGCTACGGGCCTGCAATAAAGGCCAAATGTTCTTTTCTAATGCAATATTTCGTATTTTTCTTTGTTATTCCTTCAGTCGGATTTCGTTCAGCCAGCTTCAGCAGGCTTTTCCACTAGTTTTATAACAATTTGTTGTTGATAGGTAATAAATCCACATTTTTATCCCACAAATCATTCTTATATTAATCTAAAAGTAATGTCAAATACTGAGAAATAAACATTTATTTTGAGAAGTTTCAGGACTTCATATTTTTATTAGCTCTACTTATATTGGAACTTTTTTTCTGACGTGGCCGGACACAGTGCCGAATCTAGGGATTAGGGGGCTGATGATGGCTGGTGTGCTGCTAAGCTATATAGCCGGGGGGGGGGCCGTGCCCCCCCCCCCCGCTTAAAAAAGAAGAAAAAATAAAGAAAAAGTTTAGGTGTTCCCTTGCTGGGTATTGGTGCCTCCCTGCCTACTTTGACCTGGCTACGGGCCTGGTGCTGCCCTCTCTGGTTAAGGCTGATAGATGACTTCATTTTTACAAGACTGATGATGGCTGGTGTGCTGCTCTCTCTGGTCAAGGCTGATAGATGACTTCCTTTTTACAAAGACTGATGATGGCTGGTGTGCTGCTCTCTCTGGTCAAGGCTGATAAGATGACTTCATTTTTACAAAGACTGATGATGGCTGGTGTGCTGCTCTCTCTGGTCAAGGCTGATAGATGACTTCCTTTTTACAAAGACTGATGATGGCTGGTGGCTGCTCTGTCTGGTAGATAAATTCCATTTTTTTGAAGATTGGTATTTAACTCAAATAACTTTGTTGTTCTGGAGAAGCTACAAACAATGATCAGTGGGTGACTATCTTCATGTGCCAATATAAGTCATCCACAGATAGGAGCTGCCCAATGATCTATTCTGTGTTTTGTTTTTTAAGCCAAATGGGAGATGTTGAACAGTGCACCATCATAACAATGTCTTATGTGCAAACCCACATTCAGATCTTTAATGAGCAGCAGTGCTATTGTATAACAAGGGAATGTATAGAGAACGTCACCATCTTAATTGACCAAACTGTTTTCCACCTGACCAATCTAGCCTACCCATAAAACAGTAAACCAAGTGAACTTTGTCCTCACTGAAGTGATAAATAACAATTATGCTTCTATCATTACTTTTAATTTTTGATATGAAATGAGCATTGTTCTTTTAATTTAACAGAATTATTTTTCGTTATTTCCAAACAAAAATAATCACAGACATTGATAATCAGTCTTCATGAACTTTAATTTATCAATAAAGGTCACAATTTCACCTTTTTTATAAGTATACAATGGTATCAAGCAAACATTTATCAGCTAAATTGAATACATTTCTTAAACATTATGATCTAATAATTTATTCATCTTTTTAACTACTCAATATTTGGTTTTTACTCAATAATGATTCAAAACTGTGTCCAAAGGGATACAAAATTATTTTTTTTTCATTCATAAAGTGAATATAGAAAAAAAATCATTCACAGTAACACTGAAAATCAAATTATTTGTTCAAATATAGGTAGCCTATATTGCAGTTGACAACTATCATTTGACAGTTTAATATAACCTTTTATCACAATGGTTTTTTCATAGTTGATGAAATGGAGAGTAAAGGTTACCAAAAAAAAAAGTTCATGAAACTATAAAAAGAAATTTTAATAGTGACCACTTAAACATAGCGTTAGAAATGATACCCCTTTCCCAAGCCAAATAACACTAAAGTAGTCAAAATGCCACCCATAGCTGGAGGCAAAATAATTGCTGCCCGAAGCTTCCTGCCACTGCCCTAGTTATACCACTGCACTTAAAAGATATCTGACAGAAATGGTTGAAGAAATGGAAAAGTCTACCATAAAAAAAAATGAAGTTTATGAACAACAAAGAAGAGACAAATATGTGGCACAATATCAAAACAAAGACCTCTGAGTCCTGTCAATTACCAAAGAGGTGGTAAGCCACAAAAGCTGCCTAAATTGCCAAAGAATATTTGCATTATTTTCTTCTACAGTGGATCAATTATTTTATAAACTTTAAAAAACTAATTTTAAAAAATAAACAAAAATAAGTTTATTTCATGAACATAATAACAAAAGACATAAAGCATTACAAGTTCATTGAAAAACACAGAATACATGTATTGTCTTAATCAACAAGTCTGTCTGTTTTTATGGTTATGAAATATTTTTGCACCAAATGAAAAAAAAGTAATTATAACAATATAATTTATCAACAAGAAAGCACTACAGTAGTACAGTCAGGTCATATGTTGTTAATTTATATATACAGATAAAAATGTATTTATAAATATGATAATACTACTGCTTTTACATATTTTTAAAATATTTACAGATAAACCAGCATTAAATGACATCCTGACTAAATTTTTGCTGTGAGTTTGGCAACACATTTAAAACTTGTTGATTTCTCTCTGGATCCTGCATGCGGTAGATTTTTACATTGCTGATTTTCTTGACAGAGCTGAGGAAACAATTTAATAGGTTTTTAAATACCTGTTATCAAAGAAGAAACAGAGTGAGAATATGAATATGATTTTTTTTTTAAACCAATTAATAGCATTAATCAGACTAGTTTGAAAAATGTGTTATCTTTAAAATGTCAACAATGCTTTAATTTAAACACAAAATGAGTGGCTTTCCTTTTGTTGTTGAGCAGCAGTGGGAACACATAAAGTCACTAGTTGATGCAGTGATGCCCAACTTGTGGATGCAGTGATGCCCAACTAGTGAGTGGATGCAGTGATGCCCAAGGGCACTATTTAAAAATCAATGCATCATAGGTGCAGGTGTAGTGTCAATTTATATTAGTTACATTTGTAGAGGTCAGAAGAAAACTTTGCATTTCATTTTAAAGATGAAATGAAAAAACTTTGATAAATAGGAATATAAATCAATTAACGATAGACTTAATTATGGTTATAACAAAGGTCCGCAATTAACTTATTTGTCTAAAAGTAGGCCAATAATAATATATAAAATTTCTTCTGACTGTACACAACTGTTACTGTTGTGGTAAACTTATGTTAACAATGTAACTTTAATATAATACTTTTGTTTCAATATTTTGATTTTCGGTTAAAATTGCATTGAAAAATAAATATGGCGAAAAAACAACTACAACTAGCGAACTCTCTTGATTATGTGAAATACATTTAGTTATTTCTTTTAAATAAATATATAGATTTAATTTTAGCTTTTTTTCTGTCTTTTATCTGGGGGGGGGGGGTGTCTGAAAATCTAAGAGTTTTCATTGTGGGTTGAAAATCATAACAGAAGGGAAACCCCTGAATTTTTATTATATTTTTTTGTGAATGTAGCAAAACAAAAGTCATCTTCCATAAAGTGGTCATAGTTACAACCTTAAGCACTACTAATTTAAATAATGATGTCATTAAATTATAACTAAAAAAGTCAAACAATGTTTTTTTTTTAAAAAAGATCTTCAAAAATTTGCCGTAAATTACACTTTTTTCTTTTCAATTAAATGTATTGTGAAATAAAAAAAAAGTATTTTATGTTAATTTCATTAGTAAATATAGTTCAGAGAAAAATTAGAATAAACACAATGAAAGCATACTATTTTTTATAACCAATGAAAAACATTAAATGTAAGTAAAAAATTAGAATATAGGTAGATGCACATTTATTTTTAAAACTAGCTGAAAAACCTGCTGAGCTGGCTGCTTGCTACCTGCGATATAATAAGAAATCCTTGTGTTTAGATTTCCAGTTTTGGAATTCCCCAGACTATTTTTAGCCGAGCTTGCAAGTTAACTCCCATAGAGTGAGATGAAAATTTTGGAATTCTATTTTGCTTGTTGATTCCCCAGACTATTTTAAGCCGGGATCACACGTACAGTCGGTCTACCGCCTAGGTTAGACGATTATGTATTTGGTGGATTAGCCACCTATTAGCTCTTATAATCCTGTTGCAAGGCCACCTATTAGCTCTTTATCTATCCATCTATCTATCTAATCTTATCATCTTATCTTATCATCTTATCTCATTTCATCTCATCCCATCCATCCATCTGTATGTATCTATCAATCTATATATATCTATCTCTACATAAGTCTTACATATTACTGGTACCACAGTCACAAAATTACAAAAAGGGTCATTTAGTATAACTGAATGTTCTTAGAACATGTATAATTTAAATTTTCTTCTATTTCATTTTTATTCAAGAAAGAGTCATTTGATGAACAAAATGCGCACCAAACATACTCTCATTTAGTAAGATGTCTCTTTTCAGTTTCTATAATTTTGGAATTCCCCAGACTATTTTTATACAGTCAAAGGGTCTACCACCTAGGTTAGACGATTATGTATTAGAAGTATTCCCAGATTTGTTTTTACAATTAGCTTGTTAAGTGTTTATTTCGTGGGGAATAGAGAGAATCACCCAGTTTTGACTAATTCTGTTATTTTCTTACTAATTTATTTTATATATATGAGGTAACTACTCAATACTTAACCATTTAACTGATACAGAGAACAATCAATCATAGATAGGAACTTATTTCCGTAAAAAACAATACAGTATTTTCAATCTGATTTTAGTTACATTCCACTTAATAGCATGTCAGTTTCAATATACAGTGGTACCTCAAGATACAAATTTAATTAATTCTGCAATGTTGCTTCAATTTGGTCGTATCCCAAAGCAATTTTCTCAATCAAAATTAATTGCAAGGGCATTAATCAGTTACAGCCCTAGTTAAATGCCCCCCCCCCGTTGTTTTTGTAATGTGTTTTTGAATTTAACAAAATGTATTTATAAATGACAAATATTCTATAAAAACATTAAAAAAAAGAGAATGTAAAAAGATAAACTGGTTTTGTTAAGTGTAAGTGTATTTACATGGATATTAGCTGACTTGGTATTACGAAAGATGCTAGCGGAGAAGGAGATAGGCGTAGTAGCTTAGAAAATACTGCATCGCCCTTAGCTGGTGTTATACCCTTTATCGACTGTTTAAGCACAGTTCATATTGTTGAAGTACTATGCCCATACTGCCTTGCCAAGTAACACACATTGCTCAATCTTTTTCTATAATTTCACGCTGCTACTGAGCACTGACCTTTCCACTCACTTTCTTAAGAAACATGGTTATAAAAAGAAATGCGATAAAGCACTGTAAATGAAAGCATAAGCACAACTTACTAAAGATACTGTGACAGCGAGGCAAACAAACACACTGACTGAGATGTAGGAAAATGCGAGACGCACAGGGCGCAGTAAACTGAACCGTGTGCAGCCTGCAGACCCACTTGTATCTTAAAAAATATCACTTATTTCAAAGCAAAACACCACCTGCACACGGCTCGTATTTTAAAAAATCTCATATGTTACGGTTCTCAAATGTCAAGGTACCACTGAAAGCTCAGTGAATTTTTAGCCAAGGTAATAGTATTTTCAAAATGGGTAAACAAAAATGAGAACAAAACACAACTAAAAAAAAGGTTGTTAAGAAATTAAAATGTTACCTCATGTCCTGTGGTGTCAGAAATATAAACTGTTGATTTTTATGCATTTTAGCTGTAGCGATCATCATGTCCATGCTAATTCTTCGGTTGACCATGTCCTACAAGAGAAAGTGGACATGTCCAGTTTTCATAATAAGCAATCAGAGTTATGATATTATCATTATATGATTACTACTCTAAAAATTACATGATATAAAAAAAAACTTTATATGTATTTTTAAAAAAATTTAAGTAATAATGAGAAACCTTGTTAAATAATATTTTTGAGACAGGTGTAAATATATTTACAAGAAAAAGGTAATAAAGACAAAAGATATTTTATTCATTATTTTTAAATGATCATGCAAAAGATCTGAAACTTGGGTCATGGTATGGATTATTTTTCCTGGCAATGAAATAAAGATTTCCATGCAGAAATAAAGATTTTAATAAGGAGGTTAAGGTGTTTGGGCTTACCAATAGAAAAATGTTGTATCTGTTTTAATAATAAAATATTTCTTTAAAATGTACAGAAGAGTTTGCTCTTTTATTTTATTTTTTTACTTTTAGTTTTCTTACAGCAACGGTGAAACCTTCAAATTAAAAAGTTCAAACAAATATCTTTGATACGGAATAAAATTTTGTAAAAGTTAAACTATCTGTTGCTACAAAAAAAATAATTGACAAAAAATATCCCCCCCCCCCCCCTCCAATATTTCAATTGAATTTTTTTTTGGACTATACAACTCACCATAAAGACATCAAACTCATCCAGGCACCTAAATGGTGATTCCATGGCTTCCCACAGAGACAAAATAAAGCAAACAGTTGAGAATGAGCGTTCTCCTCCTGACAGAGATTTCAGGTCTTTCACCTCAGAGCTAATTTTGTTTTTTGAGTCTTGTTGTGAAGTGCTCACTAAAATTTCCAATGTCTCTTTCTGAAAGTCAAAGTTCATTTTTCCTGTAAATGACCTCTGCGACATTTGCAAAAGAAAATAATATCTGAGGACAGATACAGTTTAAAAAACAGTGAAAATCATTTATGGCAACTGGTTTTCATATTTAATTTTGACATTTTATTTAAGAGAGTAATATTTTAATTTGTACAGGTGATATAATACTTTAAGAAGTGTCAAAACTGGAATCATAGAGTTAACACTAGAATGACGGCAGCGGTCATTTTGACTGCAATGCTACTTTGCGGTTTAATTACTTCTAAACAGCTAACCCCAGACCATTGAAATTTTACGACTTTTCATATCTTTATAACATTGTTATAATTATAGAAGATTATTTTTGTTGGTCCAAAAATGATCGAAAAAAAAAGTTATACCTAGAATGACTGCAGCTTTCATAATGACCGCCATACCGATTAATATCTTGTGACGCTGTCGGATGACGTCATATTATTGCCAAAAACACATCCATCGTTGGTACGATAAGGCAGAATTGAAGAGTTGCTAGCCATGTGTAAAGACACAACTCCAGAACGTTTTTTTCAAAAAGTTCTCGTCAATGGTAAAAAAAAACCTGTACCTTGTACAAACATGCTGCATATTGAGTACCTTGCACAAACATGTTAAAATTGGGTAAACAAAAAAAACTTCCAGAAACTGAGCAATATTATAATCTTTTTTAAGTGTGGAGTGGATGTTCTGGACCAAATGAGCCGCCCACGAGATCAGCATTATAGTCAGTCTTATATTTTTTAACCTTCTTCATGAATTGAGATCACCTTACTGTGCAACAAAAATAAATTTCATCAGGCATTCCTGTGAAAAGTGGAGCAAGGAGTAACACACGCCATCAATGCTCGTTTTGTCGTAACAAAACACAAGATGACTAATGAACAGAATGTGATTACTTACGTATATTTTTTTAAGAATACAGTTTATAATTCTATAGATATTGTTTCTTTGGTTGTTACACATAATAAAAATAATTATTTGTTAAAATGCTAACCGCGGTCAAAATGACCGCTTCAGTCGTTAAAGGTAGTTCAAATAATCTGTCGTTCTAGTGTTAAAAGTAAAAAAATGAAAAATAACATTTTTTTAAAGCAATTTATTACTTTGCTCTGTTGGCTATAAGTTTTCTCATCCTCTGATAAGCAATGTTTCTCTTTTCCATCACCTGGCAAACAAAGAAAAATTGGGAAATATGTTCAATACTTCATTGAGCGAACACAATTTTTAACAAAAGCAATAATTTGTACAGCAAATTAACGAAAAAGAAATATTCCTTTGGAATTTCTATATCTCCAATGTTCAACTGTTTAATTGCTTGATTAGAAAAATAAAATAATCAGAATGCAACCTTTCAGGTAATTATATGCAAGGTTTATATTTAAAAATTAATTAATCCCCCCCCCCCCCGGTCAATATAATAGATTGTGTATAATGAAAGTGTTACTGTGATGTCAACAGATTACTATAAAATCTGTATCTTGTGATGGAAATAAGCTGTGTAATTACACTGTTAAGATTAGCACTGTACGCTTAGCTTGTAGATACTTCCAGAATAAATAACACTATAACTTCACCATATCCAGTATATTTACAACTAGTAAAAAACTAATATTTTGACTACGAAACTCTGAACCAAAGTTTAAAGTAGCCTTTTCCCACTGGACAGAAGATACATGTATGAGCATTTATATCTGTTTAAATACATTCTAGTTGACTATAAATCAGTGGACACCATCTGGAAGATTACATCCTGTCTTAATTTGTGTGTGTCGTGTCTCACACCTCTGGCAATTATCAAATATGTCTGATCATCTTGTAAGATCTAAGGATAAAACTTTCCAGTCTCTTAGGCTCAAATTTATGTCAAATGTGGTGGGTATTTTATCTTTTTTATCAAATGTTTTATCAAATAAATCTCAAAGATGAAAATTTTTCTTGTAAATATTTACCTTTAATATGTAATAGATGGAAATAGGGAATCAGAAATATTAGTACATTTTAAAATCAAAAGTTCAGAAAAGTTAAGGACTTGTAAAACAATCATCAAAAAATTTGGTTTATATCTCATCACTAATTTGATTAAATAAAAATCACTACCTCTAAAACTATATTGGCAGTACAGTTATTAGATGCCATACATTTTTTACTAAAACCTTTTTGCTGATTGGTAGAAAGAATACACAAGCCATAAAGTACAAACTCACACAATGACACATATTAGGACAAACTCCATATTTAGAATAGGTAAAATAGAAAGAGGAGTACGCATACATCTATTTTTAGTCTTTGTATGAGTTTGTTTAAAGATAGGCTTCTTAATTATCACTGCAGGGGCACAGCCAGAAATTATGGGGACCCTTGACTAGAGTTTGGGTAGAAACGGATAGTACAGAATGTGAGTAATTACACAATCAGCAATAAACTCCAGAAACGACTTCACCTGATCTATCAAGGATTCTCTAAATTTAGTCACATTAACCAAAAGCTAAAAAAGTAACACATAAAGCCAGGCTAATTAATCAGCTAGTTGTCACACATAAAGCCAGGCTAATTAATCAGCTAGTTGTCACACATAAGCCAGACTAATTAATCAGCTAGTTGTCACACATAAGCCAGGCTAATTAGTCAGCTAGTTGTCACACATAAGCCAGGCTAATTAGTCAGCTAGTTGTCACACATAAGCCAGGCTAATTAGTCAGCTAGTTGTCACTGTAGGAATGGTGACACTTTTTATTGACTAAATATGTTTCTGCACTGACCTCATCCAGTTTATTCAAATATCTCTGCAGCTGACCAACTTCTTTTTTGACTTTCTCCAGGGCATCATTTTTTTCTTTATATGTTAGAGTTATCTCTGCTTCATTCCCTTGTTCTTCTTCCTGTTTTTCTATTCGAGTTTTTATCTGGTTGATTTCACTGTTGATGCTGTTGGGAGACCTAGTTGCTCTGACTGGTTCACAAAATTGTAAAGCTTTTTTTCTTTCCTCTTCAATTTCTGCTTTGTGTTTTTCTACCTAACGACATAAAAATGAATGAAATGGCATTTAATAAGAGAAAATAACAGGCCATAAATGACTTAAATAGTCATGTCTTAATTTATACAGATTTAAATGTCTGCAGCCTGTATTTCATAAAACTTGGGCTTCTTTAGTGAATATCATGTAAAAGCAGTAGCAGAAAATAGTGCTACTCTTAAAGTTCATTCACTTAATTAGCTTATATTATTAAAGATTTGTAACTTCCACATATGTTGCATAAAAAAAGACTACACAGTATTTTCCTTGTAAAAAATGGCACAAGTTCTATAAAAAAAAAAGTTAAAATGAACATAAAACTGCTTACAAAAAAGTCAGAACATAATAAATTAAACAGGATGGTAAATTCCTTCAAATCTTATGTAAAACATTTACACATAGTTGTATTCTAGCAACATTCAAAATGATGTATAAAGTTATACAAATAACAAATATGTATCCTCATTTGGATTTTGGCTTAATAAACAAAGTTTAATATCCAGTATTATAAAAATTTTAAAAACTGACATAAATTGAGTGTGGAACAAATCCCCTGCATTAATTGAGACCTAACTCTATAAAAAATAGATTTCTAAAAAATTTTTTAAAGTTGCAAATCAATATATTCTTTTTACATTAATTTTAATTTATAGTCACCTAACAGACCTTTTCTTTCTCTTCTTGTATTTTTTTTTGCTGTTCTTTTAATTTTGATGTATAATGCTTAATAGCTGTTCGCACTTTTTCTAGTTCATTTTGTGCTTGGCTGATCTCTTCTCTGAGAGGAATTCCATTATCTAAACAAAATAACAGGTCATCAAAAAAACAATACTTTTTTCAGTTGTTTCACTTTTGAAATAAATTAGTTTATAATACAATTTTTATTACTTAAAACAACAATCAAGCAACTATGTGGATATGTATTCATATATTACAAATTCAATTTTTAAAAATTTTGTTAAATGTTATGAAAAAGATTTTTCATAATTAACCACTCAATTTCATTTTATATAAAAACAGTCTTTTCTTACCAGATTTTTGTCTTATACTTGCTTCTAATTGTGAGTAACCTTTTCTTAAGGTGTCAAAATTAGCGTCTTGTATTTTTTTCTCTTCAGTTATTTGATCACGCTTGGCTTTAAGTTCTTTAATTTTTGCTTCATAATCTACTACTTCTTCTTCCTATAAGAATAAAAAGCCTGAGTTAAAAAAAAAGAAGGAATTTATAGTCATCTGACGATACAAAAATGAATTGAAATGATAACTTACCAAAGTTTTAACATCAACAGGAACATCATCATCATCTTCAGTTTGTAATTCATTCACTTTTGAAGATAGACTGCTTAAAGTTTTAGATATTTCAATTAGACGAGATTTACATTTATTTTCTTCTGCCTGGTTCTGTGTAACTTGTTGCTGACTTTTTTCAATCTGTTAAGTAAAGTAATCTACTTTGTTCAAATATATTTAAAATAAAAAGAATCCAACATCACTTTCTGGTATTTGTCAAAGCTATCACCAAGTTAGAAAAGGAAAAATTAATTACATTTAGAAAAATTAAACAGAAAAGTTTCCGATAAATAGTAGTAAATATAAATATTCCACCTGCTGACAAATATTCTTTTTGTCTTCTTCTAAAAGTTTTTCTTCCTGCTCTATTTTCAAGATTTGTTCCTGAACATCAGACATCAGATATCTGACATTATTTTTATTAGTGTTGGAGTAAAAACGAAAAGTAGGTGAAGAAAATACTTGATCCCCATTTTCAGTAAAGCACTAGAAAAAGTATTAAAAAAAAAAAATAAATGTAACAGAATCTGGAGATCTGTACTCATAAGATGGGTATTGTAATTATTGTAATTGTAAAAGAAAAACATATATTAAAAATACAAAACCAATTATGAAAAAAAAGGTATTATATTGCCTCCTACAATTTGAAATGTTGTTATTTATACGAACGCCACAACAGTAACAGCGTTAAAATGACAGCGTGCACGTACGTCACCACAAGAAATCTTTAACGGGGATTTGTTTTGTGTTTGTTTTAAATCTTGTTTACCCTCCGAAATTTTTTTACTGGCATGTATTTTGTTATATATAAAGTTAAAACAGTTTTATTTCATAGAATAATTGTATCAATCATTTAAAATAAATTTTTACTAAGACGACAAATAGAACGTGTCATTTCGTATTATTATTTGACAACGAATCATTTGACCCGTAGTGTGAAAATTCTACAGCAGGGGCCAGGCATTCTACAGCAGGGGCCAGGCAATAGCAGGGGGGGCAGGTAATACATTTTACTAAGTAGAACAAATAAGCAGAGGGGGCCAGACAAAACGCAAGGGGGGGCTAAGCCCCCTGCCCCCCCCCGCACGCTACGGGCCTGCTATGGGGGTGAACGCGACAAAATTTGCATAACTTTTTATCAGCGGCATGTTTGCGTGGCGCAATTACAAATATTTTTGTCTATTAATAGGGAGCAGGAGCCGTCAAATTTGTGGGAGCCGGAGCCGGCAAAAAATTTGGCGGCTCCGCAAGCCTGGCTAGATTAACAATTTACTGATACATTGAGAAAATGTGTAGCTAGATAATCAATCTACTGATACATTTAGAAAGTTTGCAGCTAGTTTATCAATTTACTGATACATTTAGAAAGTTTGTAGCTAGTTTATCAATTTACTGATACATTTAGAAAGTTTGTAGCTAGTTTATCAATTTACTGATACATTTAGAAAGTTTGTAGAAAGATTAAAAAAAGAAAAAAGACCCACCTCTGAAGCTTTTGAAGGTGGATTTCTAAGCATTACTTCACGTGCTTCATTGGTGTTACTAATGAGGAGTACATTTTCAATTCTTCTCTGATGAATAAAAGGAAATAAAATTAAAGAAATAACAGAAATGTTTACTGTAGCCATTCTGAATACTATTGGGTTCGCAAAATAAGGTCCCTTACAGGACAGCAATAAATTACTAAATGGCTTTGGTTGGATTGAAAAGTTTTCCACTTACAATGATAATGCTAAATCTAAACTTAAGCCATAAGTATTATTAAATTTTAAAAATAAAAATACAGGAAGAAAAGGTTAAAATTATACTAAAAAAGGGTCATAAATAACACAATATGCTGTCACTTTAGTTTCTAATAAGGATAGAGATAAGGTGTGGATTAAATGTAATCCGTGTGCTGTGGAAAAGAACTCAAAAACACTGTGCTAGCCATTCAAATTACGAATCTCAGTAAAATTTCAAAGCAAAATTTCCTTAATTTTTTTTTATTGTAAGAAGTATGGGATCACAATATAATTACTAAATATAATGAGATGTAAATTATTCACTTTTCATGTTGGTTTACCAGCTCAAATAAGCAAGAATTTTAAATATGGTATTTTTAGCAGAATATATCACAATCTTTAGTTCTTAAAATTGATTTTCCAATAAAAGTAATTTTGAAATAACACAATGTAACAAAAAAATTTTTTTTTCTGTTTATCTAAATTTTTTGATGTTTCTTACTTAATTTGAGTATGCTGAATCTGACATTGGTTTTTTTATTGCATCAACCAAAAATTCAATTAAACATATAATTAATATTAATCATATTCCATGAGATACAACTTTAGTCAATATTTAACATTTACTAGTTCAAAAATGTTATGTTATAAAACGTCATATTACATCACGTTACATACATATATTACATAATGTTACATTATGTTCTAATGTAATAGTCTCTCAAAATAAAAAAAAAAACACTAGAAGTGAACAGTAGAACGTGGTTTTCTTTTATGAAGTTTGTCGTCATCACGTATCAAACACCAGATGTAGTCACCCATCATAGCTGCATCCCATCTGCCCTGGTATCTTTTCTCCATTGCATGGATATCCTGATGAAAACGTTTTCCATGCTCTTCACTCACATCACCCAAATTTGGTCTGAAAAATTACAGGTGTGAATGCAGGTAGTGACATTCTGCATTTAATATCTGCGTACCATACAATTAAGTTTTCCACTAGCTCTTTGTAGTTATCACTCTTATTGTTGCCTAAAAAACTATGAAAAGCATGTCTAAATGCAATCCATGCTTCTTTTTCAACATGTCTTGTCTTGTAGGTTAGGGAAATTAGGTGAATCATTCGGTTCCTTGAAATCACAGTCATCATGGAGTTCATCCGGTGTGTCTAAATCAGAATGATATGCAGCTGCTTCTTCGGATTGAGGTGGGTTAGGAACAGGCAATTCATCACTGTGTGGAACTGGCCCATTAGAAGAGGGTATACTTGGATAAACTAAAGTCAGCCTATCCTTCGGCTTTTTATACTTTGAAATGTCAACCATGCAGAAATAACAGTCATCATGATGATTCGTCGGTTCTCTCCATATTCTCGGAATTGCAAAGGGCATTGACTTTCGGATTCCACGCAGCCATCCATCCAGAGTTGATCTGCATCTGCTACAACTGTAGTGTGGTGCCCATGATTTGTCCTGATCTCCCATAGCCATGCCAAAATAAGCATGATATGCAGTAAAGAATTTTGTACCACTGACAATCTTGTGTTTAGTTTGTGTTGGACTAATATATAATATAGTAACCACAAACATAACAGAATGAGTCAGGACAAAGCTTGCAGGATCTACTAGACATATTCACCTCTTCATATAACAGTTGTAATAGTAAAACTGAAAATAAACATAAGAATATAGCTAACTCATTCTCTCAGTAGCATTTGTTAAAAAAATTGTACCCAAAATGTGCTAATATTTATAAAAAAAAATGATTTACCTGAATACCTAAAAAACTAAAATCAGGAGAAGTAATACTAAAAGTGGGATTATAGAAAAAAGACACAAAATATACAAAGCCACTGACAGTGGCTCGCGGGAGAGAAAAACAAATCCAAGAGCCACTGTGTTATAAATGCATCACACATATAGGAAAACTCCGAAATATATTTTACGCTTTTTCTCAGGAAATCTTGATGATAGAGCAAAACCAATGGTACAACTGAAATCAGCATACCAAAATTATGTAAGAAACATTAAAAAATTAACATAAACAAAAATGTTGTTACAATGTGTAATTATATCATTATTAAATTTAACTGATATTGCATAAAATTGAAACACATAATATTGTTAATTGCTTGGATTAAATTTTAATACTTTAAATATTTTTCTTTAAAGATTTCTATCATTTTTTCATTTCCATTTTAAGGAACTGATCACTAGTTGAAATTACAAAATTTTGAAACATGAAAAAAAAAAAAGAAATAACCTTTTACTATTGTTAAAGACAGAACAATATTACTAGCCTGATCAATGAGAGTATTCATAACCACTACATCATCACACGTGATCACATCAAGAATACAAGGGTAATCTCTACTAAAAGCTCTCTGAGAAATAAATAATATTATGTTATTTCCTAAAGTAAAACTAATACATAAAACTAAAGACATCTAAAGGTTTACATACAGCAAAAGATGAACAGATTCAATATTTAGTTCATTATTCCGAAAAAAAATAATTTTAAAAAAGGGAAATTATTTATTATAGAATAGGATTTAAAGATAGTGGTAGTTAAACATTTTATTTTTGAAAAGATAATGTAAAGCAAGATAATACAACTACACACTCAAGAGTTAAAAAAAAAAGACAAATAATTCCCCACACTTACATTTTGAGAAACATCATAGATGCGAGTCTGAAAAGAAAAAAAAAATTAATTAATTTTGTAGCTCAAAAATATTTTTTATTATTTTGTTTCTAAAAAAATTTACCAAATAATTAGATGTTGGCGTTGAAATAAAAAGCAATAACAGGTAAATTCCAACTAGAATAAGAAACTAAATGAATAAATAAATAAATATTTCTGTAAATTAACAATAAAGTTTTCATGCTTTGCATCTAATTACACCAAACACATTTTTCTTTTTTATAATGATCAATTTTTATAAGTCATCACATTTTAGAATTTTCAAAAATTGCCAATATAAATATTTCAAAGTAACATGGTTATGGTTATGCTTATACTTAATGCACATTTATAATCACACTTACACTAAAGGCACAGGTTATACTTATACTTAATGCACATTTTATAATCACACTTACACTAAAGGCACAGGTTATGCTTATACTTAATGCACATTTTATAATCACACTTACACTAAAGGCACAGTTTATGCTTATACTTAGCGCACATTTTATAATCACACTTACACTAAAGGCACAGGTTATACTTATACTTAACGCACATTTTATAATCACACTTATACTAAAGGCACAGGTTAAGCTTATACTTAATGCACATTTTATAATCATGCTTACACTAAAGGCACAGGTTATACTAATACTTAATGCACATTTTATAATCACACTTACACTAAAGGCACAGGTTATTATAATTGGTCGCGCAGCTCTAGATTGGGGACATTTGTTGAAAATTTCTTCCAACAGTTTAGAATCATGGAGGTCATGACATACAAATGCACTGACTAATCCTTTGAGACAACATTCAACAGCTAAAGCCCATTTGTGATCTATTAAATCAAAGCTAGCACCTGAAAAGTATTATTTCAAAGCAGCACATAATTGAGGGAAAAAACACAAAATTGGGATGACCTTTAGATAAAGAAGGGATGGATTCAAAAATGTTAAAAACATATACATCACTTTTTATGAGAAAATTTATAACTTTTGTTAAACTTTGTTCATTTCTGCATCAGTTAATACATTCTTATCTAAGGAAAATGTTCTAATTCAAAGAAACTGTCTTGAATAATTAAAATAAAATTAAAACTCTTTGATAAATTAAAACTTCTGAGATTGAATAAAAAAAATACAATTATTGATCCATGGCTATGGTGCGCAGGGATATGGGGGGGAGAATCACAGTAATTACACAATATATATATATTAAAACATAAATGTATATAATATTTATAAACTAACCTAAAGGTCCTTTAGGGAGCTTGTGGAACTGACTTCTTTTACTGTTGATATCATTTATGACCACTGGCATCCAATCACCAAACCTTTTTAGTCTGTTATTTTTGGCAGCAATCAACCTCTGTTTATTAATAGAAATATTTTTAAGCTGTGCCTGTTTGGCTGTCAAAATTGACCTGAAATAAATCAATAGGCATTTATTAAACATACGAATAAAGATCAAGGCTTTTTCTAAAAGTTAAGGAATACTAAGAAACTGTGTGGCTAGCAAAATTTTACCCTCATATTATTTTTTTTGTAAGTAATGTTGTTACCCATTCTAAGCAGAATTCAAATCTGAGAAAAGTGGGACTTGCACTAGGGACCATCAAGAGTCATGAACAATAAAGCACTGTAATGTGTCAAGCTAGATTATGTGTCTCAATCATCTTTAGTAGCTTAATGTAAGCTGTTTTGACCAAAAGCTTGTAATGCAATGGTGAGAGTTCTATTCAAATAACAGAGTTTCTCAAGGCTGCAAAGAGAAGGTGGATTTTCTTTCACAACAGAGGTCCTATGACATTGTTTCCTGAGGATATACATCCTCTGTCCCGTGTGGAGAGGCCGAACTCCCATCGGGCGCCTCCCCAGGTGGCGGATAGGGGAAAGCTCGCCAGATATGGTGAGTGCCGATGAAATAAAATTCTCGGGGCGGACCAAAGCAGGCAACTACTGCCTTGTAGTTAGTGGAGGGATCCACAAAGGCTAAGGGACATTACCTTAAACAAAGGCAGCTACCCACAAGGCTGTGAGGGGCAACACCCTAGTGGTTGTGCACAGGGCTAACTACCCAGTCATGTAAAAAAAACACTAGTTACGAAAGCCAATCAACTATTCAAAAACCAGACTAATTCAAATGGATACCGACCTTCGCACGAACACGGACATGATTACTGGCTAGCGACTTGGAATGTATTAAGCCTCTACAGAGCAGGAGCCCTAACCCGCCTCACTGAACAGCTGCTTAGAAAATACAAAATAAAAATAGCAGCACTCCAAGAAATCAGATGGAAAAATTCAGACATACTTAAAACAACAGAGTATACCATCTTTTATAGTGGGAACACCACAAATACACTAGGATTTGCCGTCTGGAAAAACATCCTCAATCAAATAATTAGCTTTAAACCAGCTAACGAAAGATTGTGCAGTCTCAGAATAAGTGGCAAAATGTTCCATATGACCCTAATCTGTGCCCATGCACCCACTGAAGATTCAGAAGAGAATACCAAAGAGGAATTTTATGATGCCCTAGAAAGGATGTATGAAGAAGCGCCTAGAAATGATATTAAATTAGTGTTAGGAGACTTCAACGCTAAGATTGGCAAAGAAACAATATACAGACCGACAATTGGAAGCTGCAGCCTACACGAAGAAAGCAACGATAATGGAACACGTCTAATTGATTTCGCATCTGGCAAAGGCATGACCATTAGTAGCACTAAGTTTCCACACAAAAGAATACACAAAGAAACATGGAGGTCACCAGATGGGGTGACAAGAAATCAAATAGATCATGTGCTAATAGACAGGTGACATGGTTCAGATTTTCAAGATGTCAGAAGCTTCAGAGGAGCAGATGTTGACACAGACCACATGTTAGTCAAAATAAAGTATAAACAAAAAATAAGTATTTTTCACAACACAAAAGCAAAGATAACAAACCAATTTGACTGCGAAAAACTAATAAAAGAGCCACAAACAAAAGAAAAGTATGCACAAGAAATTAAAAGCAAACTATAAACACTAACAATAGATAATACTGAAAATCTAAATAGCCACTGGGAAAAGATTAAACAAACTATAAAAAACACAGCGGAAAGTGTCATAGGATACAAGCAAAAGAAGAAAAGAAGCTGAATGGTATGACGATGAATGCAAAAAAGAAGTGGAAGAACGAAACACATTGAGGATGAAGATGCTACAAAAAGCAACCAGAAAGTCAACTCACGCATATACTGAGGCTAGAAGGAAGGCTACTAAAATATGCAGAAAGAAAAAACGTGAATGGGAAAAAGGAAAACTAGAAAAACTAGAGGAATTTTCAAAATAAAAAGAAACAAGAAAAATGTACATGGCCATCAAAGAGGAAAGTAACGGCTTTCAAGCAAGATCTCACATGTGTCTTAGCAAATCAGGCCGCCTCCTTATAGAAAATGAAATGGTTCTAGAAAGGTGGGCGGAATATTTCTAAGAAATGCTGAACATTAATACTGACAGCCAAAGAGATGTACCAAACATTAATACTGACAGCCAAATAGATGTACCAAACATTAAAACTGACAGTGAAAGAGATGTACCAAACATTAAAACTGACAGTGAAAGAGATGTACCAAACATTAAAACTGACAGTGAAAGAGATGTACCAAACATTAAAACTGACAGTGAAAGAGATGTACCAAACATTAAAACTGACAGTGAAAGAGATGTACCAAACATTAATACTGACAGCCAAAGAGATGTACCAAACATTAATACTGACAGCCAAAGAGATTTACCAAACATTAATACTGACAGCCAAATAGATGTACCAAACATTAATACTGACAGCCAAATAGATGTACCAAACATTAATACTGACAGGCAAAATGATGTACCAAACATTAAAACTGACAGTGAAAGAGATGTACCAAACATTAAAACTGACAGTGAAAGAGATGTACCAAACATTAAAACTGACAGTGAAAGAGATGTACCAAACATTAATACTGACAGCCAAAGAGATTTACCAAACATTAATACTGACAGCCAAAGAGATTTACCAAACATTAATACTGACAGCCAAATAGATGTACCAAACATTAATACTGACAGCCAAATAGATGTACCAAACATTAATACTGACAGGCAAAATGATGTACCAAACATTAAAACTGACAGCCAAAGAGATGTACCAAACATTAAAACTGTCAGTGAAAGAGATGTACCAAACATTAATACTGACAGCCAAATAGATCTACCAAACATTAAAACTGACAGTGAAAGAGATGTACCAAACATTAAAACTGACAGTGAAAGAGATGTACCAAACATTAAAACTGACAGTGAAAGAGATGTACCAAACATTAAAACTGACAGTGAAAGAGATGTACCAAACATTAATACTGACAGCCAAAGAGATGTACCAAACATTAATACTGACAGCCAAAGAGATTTACCAAACATTAATACTGACAGCCAAATAGATGTACCAAACATTAATACTGACAGCCAAATAGATGTACCAAACATTAATACTGACAGGCAAAATGATGTACCAAACATTAAAACTGACAGTGAAAGAGATGTACCAAACATTAAAACTGACAGTGAAAGAGATGTACCAAACATTAAAACTGACAGTGAAAGAGATGTACCAAACATTAATACTGACAGCCAAAGAGATTTACCAAACATTAATACTGACAGCCAAAGAGATTTACCAAACATTAATACTGACAGCCAAATAGATGTACCAAACATTAATACTGACAGCCAAATAGATGTACCAAACATTAATACTGACAGGCAAAATGATGTACCAAACATTAAAACTGACAGTGAAAGAGATGTACCAAACATTAAAACTGACAGTGAAAGAGATGTACCAAACATTAAAACTGACAGTGAAAGAGATGTACCAAACATTAATACTGACAGCCAAAGAGATTTACCAAACATTAATACTGACAGCCAAAGAGATTTACCAAACATTAATACTGACAGCCAAATAGATGTACCAAACATTAATACTGACAGCCAAATAGATGTACCAAACATTAATACTGACAGGCAAAATGATGTACCAAACATTAAAACTGACAGCCAAAGAGATGTACCAAACATTAAAACTGTCAGTGAAAGAGATGTACCAAACATTAATACTGACAGCCAAATAGATCTACCAAACATTAATACTGACAGCCAAAGAGATTTACCAAACATTAATACTGACAGCCAAATAGATGTACCAAACATTAAAACTGACAGCCAAAGAGATGTACCAAACATTAATACTGACAGCCAAAGAGATGTACCAAACAATGGTGCAGAAATAGAAGAACCAACCATAGAAGAAATAAACATTATTATTAAAAAGACCAAAAACAATAAAGCACCAGGAGAAGATAACATAAATGCTGAGTTACTCAAATATGGAGGACACACACTACACCTAGAAATACACAGGATGGTCAATAAAATATTGAAAGAAGAGATAATGCCAACAGAATGGGAAACAGCCTTAATAGTTCCACTCCACAAGAAAGGTTGGAAACTTAACTGCAACAACTACAGAGGAATCTCACTTCTCAACACCGTTTACAAAATACTAACAAAAATAATAACCTGCAGAATAGGGAAATTCAGTGAAACAGTATTAGGTGACTATCAATGTGGTTTCAGAGCAACCACGGACCACATCTTTTCCCTTCGAAACACTCTAGAAAAATGTTATGAACATAATATAAACCTACACCAGCTGTACATAGATTTCAAGATGGCATATGATAGCATCAATAGAAATTATCTTTACAAAACATTGCAGGAGTTAGGTATCCCCAACAAGCTCATTAGACTAAACGTATGACATTAAACAACTCAAGAAGCAAAGTGAAAATACTAGGGGAAAGGTCAAGAGAATTTAAAGTAAACCAAGGACTTAGACAAGGAGACTTCCTATCGTGCATACTATTCAACTTAATCCTAGAAAAAGTCATAAGAAACGTACAGTTGGATAAGCGAGGAACCATAACACATTACCTCAGAAGTGAAAAAACAAAGTCTATGAATACAGGAACAATATTTACAGAACTCATCCAGTACCTTGCGTATGTTGATGACATAACATTGATAGGAAAGCAAAGCAAGGATATAGCAAAAGCATTAATAGAATTAGAAACAGCAGCTCAGAAAGCAGGTTTAACAGTAAACGAAACAAAGACTCAATACATGCTATTACAAAGAAATGAAAAAGAAGGAAAAGAAAACATTTTCAAAATCAGTGATAAAGCATTTGAAAGTGTATAAAAATTTAGTTTCTGGGATCAACCATAAGTGAGAAAAATGATATAATGATAGAGATCAAAAACAGAATAGAAGTAGGGAACAAAATATATTATACACTACATAAAATACTGAAAAACAGACAGATCTCCAGAAAACTTAAAAAAACCATAAAGACAATGATTTGACCAGCAGTAAAATATGGTAGCGAAACATGGACCATCAGCAAACAAGCAAAAAATATGCTTAACACTTGGGAAATGAAAATATTAAGGAAAATATGTGGGCCAGTAAAGGACAATAACGAGTGGAGAAGTAGAACCAATTCAGAGCTGTACGAACTGTATGAAGAACCAAATATAACAGATGAAATCAAAATGAATAGATTGAGGTGGGTAAGGAACATAGAAAAAATGGAAAACAACAGAGGTCCAAAAGCAATATATAAGGCAACACCCAATGTGAAAAGGCCTAAAGGAAGGCCAAGAAGCAGATGGTTGGAGGAAGTGGAGAAAGACCTTAAAGCCATAGGAGTGAGAGAATGGAGGAAGAAGACCATGGATCGGGGAAAGTGGAGAAGTGTAGTATGGCAGGCCGAGGGCCCTAAATGGGCTGTAGAGCCAAAGGAAGAAGAAAGAAGAAGATACATCCTCTGTCATAGTCCTCTCCAAAATAGCGGTTCTGAACTGCTGGTATGCTTAGCCCAAAGGGTACAGGAAAGGTTATGTTCAAAGAAGGTCATCATAAGACCACATGCAACATTGAAACCGTAGCATGGAATAAAATAGCCTCGGAAATTGGAAAGATGTGTCAAGGATATATACTACCTTTCTAAAGGAAGAGAATAGTTTAATTGTGCTATGGTTGTCATATGCAATAACACGCTGTCCAATCAGAGCATGAATTTAAAAAAGAATTCTGTAAAGACACTTGCCAACTAAACACATAGAATTGAAAGATAAGCCGCTGGAATATTTCAAGAGGTAACATGAAAGTATGATGAAAAGAACCAAAATTTTTCATGGATATTTGCATACGTCTGAGAAAGTTTTGCGCCCCTCATATGAAGTATGCTTTTGGTTGCAAAAACTAAGAAACCTCATACTACAGATGAGGAGTTGGTACTTCCTGTGGCACTAAAAATTGCAGAAATAATTATAGACAAGAAACTGTTAATACAATGAAAACTATCCCATATTTGGATGATACTGTAGGAAGAAGAATTTGAGAAATGGCTGATGATGTAGCTCAGCAAGTCTGTGAGCAGATCAAACTCAGAAAGCAATTTACATTAGTACTAAATGAGTCAAGAGATCCATTAAATGAAGCGTAGGTGATGCTTTTTGTCCGGTTTTTTGATCCAGTGAAGGGACTTTCAGAAAAGCTTTGTTGGGAAAAACAGCGCAGAATGTTTTGCTACTTGTGGACTTCAATGGATGTGTCTGTGTGCACAGATGGTGAAGCTAACATGGCGGGACTTTGAGTAGGTTAGAGAGCATTGATGAATGGGAAAAAGCCATAAGTACAATGGAATCACTGAATTACTCAACAATTACTCGCCTCGAGTGTGTGGAGTTAAATTAGGCACTGAACAATCTGGTAAGTTTTGATATTTATCAAGTCAAGTACTCTGAATCAGGAAATGGTTCATAACATGTAACTTGTTAAAGATTAGAAATCTGTTTTTGAATGCATTTTGAGGACTAACATTGCCAACATATTTGCAAAAAGTAACTAGTTGAACTTTAAGCTTCAAGGACTAAACAGGAAACTATTTTCTTCCATTGAAAATGTGAGATCTTTTTCATTCAGAAAATGAAATTCTGAATTATTTTCCTGAAATTGAAATGGATTGTGACCAGTAGTGGATTTTGAATCCTTTTTGTGAAAAAAAAGTAGAGACAGAAGAATCTTCAAAAGACTTGAAAAAGAAATTATTTGATCTTGTGGTGGACAGAACTTTGATGGAAAGAATGGACAGCAATGTGAGCCATTTCTGGACAGTGCGCTTCAAGAATACGAAGACTTGATTATTGCGTTGTCTGTATTGATGCCTTTTCCATAAACATATGTATCTGAAATTTATTTATCAGCTTTGATTGCAATATATAGTAGAGAAAGAAACAAAATCAAGGATGAAGGTGTCATACTGCCTGTTAGCAGCATCCATCTTCATGTCACATATATGGCATTAAAAAAAAGCCCAATTATGGAATTAGAAAGGTAAGCACTTTTATTTGCAAACTTATGATTGAGGGGTACCCGCTGACATAAAGAAACTGTATTTCCGGTTAAGGGATTGTATCAATCTTCTGATATGTGATTATTAAATAGTCCAAACTGTGGATATATTTCAAGGCATTTACAATGTCATTTGTTGACCTCAAATAATGCTTTTTTTATGCATTAGTGACTTTTCTAACAATTTTTTTTTCCACATTTGCGCCACAAATTTCAACAAATGAGACATGTCTATAAATATGGCAGAAGTTATGAATTTGAAAGCAATTGTTAAAACAAAGACACAATGAAGAAAAACTAACTGAAAGTTTGAGCACTCAGATTTATATTTGATAACAGCACTTCTGTATTGATCGATCTCATGTTCTATAACTTTTTTCTTTGATTCTAACTCCTGTAACTTGGATTTGATTTTGTTTATTTGTTCTGTCCTCTGAATTCTTTCAGCTTCATAGTCACGAGAAGATCTGTGAAGAAAAGGGTAACATTATTTCTTTAATAATTAAGTATTCAAATTTGTATTGTCTTTTTATTGCCAAAAGAATATTTGATAACAACTTACTCTGCTTTTAGCTCATTGATCCTAACTTGATAACAACTTACTCTGCTTTTAGCTCATTGATCCTAACTTGATAACAACTTACTCTGCTTTTAGCTCATTGATCCTAACTTGATAAAAACTTACTCTGCTTTTAGCTCATTGATCCTAACTTGATAACAACTTACTCTGCTTTTAGCTCATTGATCCTAACTTGATAACAACTTACTCTGCTTTTAGCTCATTGATCATAACTTGATAACAACTTACTCTGCTTTTAGCTCATTGATCCAAACTTGATAACAACTTACTCTGCTTTTAGCTCATTGATCCAAACTTGATAACAACTTACTCTGCTTTTAGCTCATTGATCCTAACTCGATAACAACTTACTCTGCTTTTAGCTTATTGATCCTAACTTGATAACAACTTACTCTGCTTTTAGCTCATTGATCCTAACTTGACACTGTTTGCAATCCTGTCCTAGGCTTGTTATTTCTCTCTCAAGAGATTTCAGCTGGTTCTATCCATATAGAAATATGAAACAAAGTTCCAATCAGAAATGTATTTAAATATACATGTATCTAAAAAAAAAATCTTTAAATCTTTGACTGCTTTAAAAAATATTGCTTAAATAATTATGGATTATTTATGTTATGATTAGAATTCATTTCACTCCACACCAAATCTAGGCAAGTTTTAAGATTTGTAAATTTTACAAATGGACATAATTTTGTAAAGAGAATTTGACATGTATATTTTTACTTAAAAGGTAGATAAAAAAAAAATTCAAAAATTGTTTACTTCATTAATAGTCTGAAAAGTAATGTACATGGGCTTTAATTTATTTGATACAGCACTGACATAAACAAATCTAATAATGCTAAAGAAACTTTGTCTTAAATATTGTACATGCATCAAGTTTTATAAAAATAAACCCTTGAGATGAATGTTCCACAGTTGCTTCAGATGTCTAAGAAGAAAAAAATTATGAAGTAATCTTGATAAAGTTTGATTTCTAAAATTCTCAACTCAAAAGTGTAGCTTTCACTGTCATCAATTTATTGTAAAAAAGAATAATATATTGTCCGGGAATTTTTTTCTTCAATGTATGTTTCTTATGTTTTGATTACTATTTAAAGCTAATAATAGGAAATAATCTTAAATTACAGTTAATGGCATAAGTTTCTCCTTCTCTTCATGCAGTTCCTTTTTCTTTTGCTGCAGAAGAGGTTCCAATGTTCCGACCTCTTTAACAGAATCCATTAACTGTTGCTCTAATTCTTTCATTCGTTTTTCCCATTCTTCTTGTTGAGTCTGTTAAGTAAGTTAGAGAAATCAACAACAAAAAAAAATAATCAAACGTATAAACTTCATTTAACTTTTTTTATGCATCAGTCTGTATATCCCAGTATGAAATTTTCTAACAAAGTGTATGTCAGAAATGTCTAAATGTTATTAATTTAATATCTAATTTATTTTAATGTTAAAAGCTGCATAAAATTGTTCCTATGTGAATAGCTACAGTAGTCCAATACATGGTAGATTTCACTAGTAAGTGTTGGTCAGAAGTGTCCAATTGTTTTCTCATTTGATATTTCTTTTCTTTTAACCCTCTCCTCGCAACAAATTTGGAAACAAAAGAGTTACAGTCAGACAATGTGCATCATTGTGCTGTAGTGGAGTATAATTGTGTTGTAGTGTATTAGTATTATAGTTGTGGTGTAGTGGATTTGATATTTAGTGAATGTGTGTGTTTTTTATAATTTATATCTATCATCATCACCTAACATTATGTTGAAGAGAACATCAGCAGGGCTGCTGCCAGCTAATCTTAGGCCACTGACAAAATCTACTAACTGGCACTCCTCTGCTCACACAGACCACCAAGTGCTAAGTCATTTTGTAGCAGATTACTGTACCCAACAGAATGTGTTTAAACTGAGCCCCCTTGTGGCAGCCCTGACTTCAAAATAGAAGAACAAATGGCTGGTTTTGGAGGATTTTGCAGATTTATTCAATATATTCTGAGTAAGCCTGATAAATATGGTATGAAAATCTGTAGGGTCTTTGTGAAACAGAAAACTTAAATGCAGCCTTTTTTTTTAAAACATGGATAATTTGGCATCAATAGCTACAACAGTGATATTCAAAACTCAATATCCAACCTACCCAGTGTCTTATATTTTTAAATGATGCAGCTTTGATATTTTGTAAAAATACTGTACAATTATTTAACCTTTCTGAACTCTAAATTCCTAACTCTAAAGTAAAGGCATACCACTAACAAAAAACACAAGTTTCTATTGATTTTAATGTGGTCTTATATTTTTAAAACGTGATATTGCGAATAATATTTTAAGAAGGTTTCGATGGAAGTAATGTATATTTATTTACAAGTTGTCTATTCTATAATCAGCGAGACTTCTGCTCATTGGGATTTATATTTCAGCTTACTCTAGCCCTGTGGGAGAGATTCATCAGCCAAACGTCTATTATTGACCAATGAAATGAGCAAATATAAACTATAAACACCCTTCTATTATTGACCAATGAATTGAGCAAATATAAACTATAAACACCCTTCTATTATTGACCAATGAATTGAGCAAATATAAACTATAAACACCCTTCTATTATTGACCAATGAATTGAGCAAATATAAACTATAAACACCCTTCTATTATTGACCAATGAATTGAGCAAATATAAACTTTAAACACCCTTCTATTATTGACCAATGAATTGACCAAATATAAACTATAAACACCCTTCTCTTTAAAGCAATTGTATGTGAATTTAAATTCATGTTTTCCACAACTGCCCCATTTGACATTCTTAACGTGAGTTGGTCTTAATAAAAAAAAACGTTACATTACATTTCTCTTTAAATGGGCTGTTTTTTTTCTTCGCGTGTGGGACAGTTTTTTTCTTTCAAGTCTAGCCCCACAAAGCTTTAAAAACAAAGTCTGAAATAACCAGTTGTTGAATTCTTTGAAATTCTAAAAAAAACCAAAAAAAAACCGATGCTGGGTGTGATTGAGTCATGATTCTTTCATAGATCCAACCAATTCTCCGTGTAATTTAGTCATGATTCTTTCATAAATCCAACTTTTTGATGAGAATGCACTGCTTGGCATAATGACTATCCAACATTCCAATAATTGACATTATTATATACAGCAACTTTCACTCCATTATTAAGATTAGTTTCAGTTGTTTTTTATTTCAATTATATTTATGCCCTTTTTTTTTTTGTTGACAAATTTTGTAGTTCCAAGCTTAGAATATGTTTTTTTTTCTAGCACTGAGAACCCTTCTTACATTTATTATTGATAAGAAATACAATAAAATCTTGAATAACAAAATAGACAACAATTATTTCTCTTTATAACCATTTTACACTTATTATAGTTAAATTTACTCCAATTTTGAGTCCAATATTGAGGGACGGATGGCAGAGTGGTGTAGAGCGCTTGACTGTCAAACTGAGAGTCTCAGGTTTGATCCTCTGTGAGAACTAACGTAAAAGTTGGAAACAGTCTCTCAGGTCCAACCAGCTTTAACTGGGTACTCAACTTTAGTTGGAGAAGTAATGGCGCTGGGCATTGTGCCAACCATATAATCCCTTCATATGTGGTGGCTACAGAAACATGAATTTTACACATCTTCCCTGATGGTGATTTAGGGCTAAGAGAACTTTATAATTATATTTCAAATACGTTGGTCCAACAGACACTGACAATATGTGGATTGCATTGAATTGGTGCATTCACAGATTATACTGTCATGAGTGTTAAGGGAGATATTTATTATACTGTCATGAGTGTTAAGGGAGATATTTATTATACTGTCATGAGTGTTAAGGGAGATATTTATTATACTGTCATGAGATATTTATCAAGATTTGTCTGTGGGAGGATCATTGCTGTCTCCTGGCCAGGTTTAAAAAAACAACACCCCTATTTGCGACTGGTCCTGAGTTAACCTCACTGATTTGATTTCATTTCAGTTAAAAAAAAAAAAATATAACTCACTTTAGACTCTTCCACTTTTTTGAGAAACCTGGGAAGTGCTGCTTCTTCAGCAAGTAATATCTTCTCATGTGGTTTTAAACCCTTTTGAACATGTAAAATATAGCATATTTATTGCCTATGCATAAATACTAATAAATGCAAATTATAAGATTGAGCAAGTACCGTATTTCCCCATGTATAAGCCACCCTTTTTTTCAAAATTTTCCAGCCCAAAAAGTGTATGATGATGAGTGTATGAGTGATTATTATGAGTTTTGAATTTTTTCTTTTTAAATTTTCTTTCTTTATAACTTTTCTCTCTAATAAAATATTTTTTTCAAAACTTCACAGTCCAAAAATGGGGGGGGGGGGCTTATACATGGGGAAATACGGTATATATTTATAAATTCACGAAGATATTAAAAAAAGAAACATCATACTGCTATATGTGGCTGATTAAAAGAAAAAATTCACATATACCTTTTCTTTCTCAGCAATAAATGACCAGGCAAGCTCTTTCTGCAAAATTTTTATTTTATCCTTTAAATCTGTAAGAGCCATCAGATTTTTAAACTTATTTTTCCAAACCTGAACTTCTTTTTTCATGTCTGCAAGTGCCTAAAATAAAAAGAAGAAACAGGTCAAATATCAGTTCCTAAAATAATGAGAATAATAAGCTCATTGGACAGTTCCTAACTAATGAGAAGAAACAGGTCATTATTATCACTTAAGTAATAAGAAATAGGCTATATGTCAAAGTAAGGGGTAGCACTTTTCCAATCGACATTTAAATGAACAGCTTCATAGTTGATACCATCTAAATAACCACATGAAGAAAGAAATATTTTACTTGGTCTTTAGAGTTAATTACTATTCGGGTTTCCTCCTTGTTTCTATTCACTAGTTCGTAATCTGAACTCATTTGTTCCAGTTGAGTTGCTTTCATAAAAAACTGAAGAGTAGACAGGTAACAAAATTTTTTTAAAAAATTGCCAACACTTAACTAAAATAAACAAGATATGATATTTTTAGTTTCAGATACGTGTTACTTTAATAAAATAAATGTCAGAAGAGAAACTAATCTTACTTTAAATTTGTCAGCTGCTGACCTAGTATTCAAAAAGTTTCTACTTGTATCTTGATTAAGAATAGACACTGGGTTGTCTACCTGTATATTCAGGTGATCAAGAATATGCTGAAGTTCCTCACGTTTGTTGGAAATGTGTTGTCCTAATTGATAAAAAATATAGGGATGGAAGCAATATGGAGAGAATAATAAGTAATTATAATAATAGGGATGGAAGCAATATGGAGAGAATAACAAGTAATAATAATAGGGATAAGGGGACGGGTGGTCGTGCGGTGTAGAGCGCTTGACTGTCAACCAGAGGGTCCCAGGTTCGAATCTCAATGAGAACCTTGGGATTTTTTCAGGTCCTGGTGATAGTCCCCAAGTCCACCCAGCTTTAAATGGGTACCTGACTTTAAGTTGGGGGAGTAAAGGCGACTGGGCGTTGTGCTAACCACACAGTCCCTTCATATGCCAAGTTTATAGAAACAGATGAATTCTACACTTCATCTGCCCTGATGGCCCGTTAGGGTTAAGGGAACTTTACTTACTTACTATAATAATAGGGATGGGCTAAAAATAATATGGAAAATTATTCAGGGCATAAATAATTTACCATGAAATATTCATCAAAAGAATAACTTCATCTCACCTGTAGCAGAGTTTATAGTATAACTGCTTGCTCCTTCAGCAGAGAATCTACGCTTTATTATTATTTTGTCTCCATATATATTATGTTTGTAACTATCTGGACCTCTGTTGTTCAGAGTTATTTCAACCCATGCAGATCTAAAAAAAATATAAAAACATGAAGTTCTTTTTTCAGGTGAAGCAAATGTTAAAACAAATACATGTAGATGGGCACATTTTTGTTTTATATTTCTATATTTTCATTTACACATGCATGAACAATTTTTCAAAATGTAAAGACTTATTAAGAGGAAAAAGTAAAGTGATAAAGAATAATTAATAACTAATGCAGGTGATTTGATTAACAGTTACAGGTGCTGAGATGAAAAGATGCATATGAACTTCCAATTAAGGTAAACAAGGTCAGGTGACTATTTGACCCAAAAAAACGTTTTATTGGTTGAAGAAACATTAAACTTTTAATGATTACAATATTAAATTTGATGTAAAAAAAATATGGTGATTCATTCAAAACAAAATATAATGTTGCTGTTTAAAAATGCTAATACTCTTTAGAGGAAGTCAAAATTTAGGTTATTACTCATCATGTGATATCCTTTATTGAAATATATATTTGTTGTGAATGCAGGTGTTTTATAAGTTACTAATGGCCTTTAACTAACCTTTTACCATTTTTAACAAAATTTTTAATAGAGCTTCCTCGACTTGTAATAGTTGCTTTACCACCAAGACCAACAACAAGAGCTGTCACTATAGCACTCTTTCCACCTATAAAATAACAAGTTTAATTATTATAACAAGAGCTGTCACTATAGCACTCTTTCCACCTGTAAAATAACAAGTTTAATTATTATAACAAGAGCTGTCACTATAGCACTCTTTCCACCTATAAAATAACAAGTTTAATTATTATAACAAGAGCTGTCACTATAGCACTCTTTCCACCTGTAAAATAACAAGTTTAATTATTATAAAAAGAGCTGTCACCATAGCACTCTTTCCACCTGTAAAATAACAAGTTTAATTATTATAACAAGAGCTGTCACTATAGCACTCTTTCCACCTGTAAAATAACAAGTTTAATTAATATAATAAAAGCTAAATCAGAATTTTTTTACTTTTTGAGAAATTTCTTTCATGAAACTACTTTCTGCCTTAATGTTAATTAATGCTAAACTAGGTCAAAACATCTCATTGAGATACTTAATTGCAAAAATCTGAAAAGAAAACTAATTCAAGCTTTCAGCAGATTGTGTTACCAACAATGACCATCCAACATACTTCCATTTCGTCCTATGATGAAATTGACATGAGTTCCCAAACTGACATCAAGATGATTGTGGCACATGAAATTGCACATACTTATTCGGCGAATGATGCCAACAACTGGTTCTTCAGTTTCCTTTTGATTGAATTAAAACAAAAGAGAGTTTAAAGTAATGTCTAAGAATTCTTTTGAATAATATTGGCACATTTTAAACACCAATTTGGCTACTATTATAAATTGAGTAGCTCACATATGTACAAAATATAAAAATGTTATTAATGGACTTACTTAGTTTACATTTACAGCTTTGAATTCATTTACTTTTTATTTATTTCTATAATCCATTTATAATTCTACATAATTTATGTATATTTGCTGCAGTATTTAGACCAGACAAATTAAGTAGATTCTAAACTGTCTGGCCCCAAACCAAGTCGTCTTGAGCTCTATAAATAATCTAGTCCCACTTATACCAATGATAAATACTTTTTAATACCACAACCCTAATTATTCCAAGACTTTATTGAAAACTAGTCCAGAAAGGTTAGAGCAGGGATGTGCAAACTTTCTGAGTCACTGGCCACATTGGATGCGTAGATTGACTGGCAGGCCAGACAAAGAGCAGATGTATAGTGCATTGTCATGAGCTAATATTAATTAAATGTAAAGATTATAACACAAAAATATATTGCTGTGCTGCACTCTAAAACGAGTGGCAGGCCAATGGCTAGATTTGCATGCTGGATTTGTCCAGCGGGCAGTAGTTTGCCAATGGCTGGTCTTGAGTCTAATATGTACATTCAAATCTGACAATCTGTACCGAACAACAATAAATTATTACATTTTATTACAATTTAATAAAAAATTTTTACAAGTTATTCTTGTGTTAAAACAAAAATGTTAAATAAGTGTTCCAATACATTCTTTTTTTTTTATTTTCACTTTTTAAAACAACTAAATATATTTTTTTGAAAATCACATTAATAAATGCTTTTTTACCTTCTGGGTTAAGCATGAAACGTCTGCTGTTACCAAAGAATTCTGTAAAAAAAAAAATCACAAGCAAAACAAGATATATTGATTTCTAAAACCATTATAAAATATAATGCTAATAGCATTTTAAGATGAACAAAAAAGGTCTTTCTAATTAGCTATTAATATACTAATATAAAAGGTTAGAAACAATGACGTTCAACTGTATTATTTATTTTTCATTTAATTATTTAAAAAAACTGTAATGTAAATTTATTTTTTTTAATATTTTTCTAAATATTAAATGTTTCTTTATTTTTTTTAAACTATGAGTAAAAAAATACTAAAAAACAAAACAAAAATGTTGAAAATTAAAAGAGAACCTCAATTCCCTGAGAAAAAAAATGAAGTTTCAATCTTAGAAATATTAAAATATTAGCTGCTAGACAAATAATACCTCAATAATGTCCTCATTTTCATCATCATCGTCGTCATCAACAGATTCATGTGAAGAAATGTCTTTCTTAAACTTTTTATGGCTTGATCCATTAGACGAGTTAGAAGACTGCTGTACTCTTTTATGCATCTGTAAAGTTGTAAAACACTTGTAACATTTCCGTTTTATATTATGCAGAACAGTTTTGGCACTTTTTACATTATAAATCTGGCAGTCTTTTTTTTTTTTTAGGCAAATAATTTTATCATGTAAATAATTCTCTATAATATTTAGGAGAAAGTATTTTGGATTTTGATCTGCTGCCAGAGCAGGGTATTCCTATTAATAACTTTTATGTGACTATAATAAACATAAAAAAGGCTAAGAACTACATTTTCTACACATAAAAATTGTTCAATTAAGTGTCACATATTTAGACTCTTTGGAGCTCCTAAGACTTTACGTGCTGGCAATAAGATATCATCTGTTAGATCTTAACTATTCATTACAGCAGGGAAAACACACTTTTTAAGCAAACTGCAAAGGAATAATACCGAATTGAAAACAAATGATTTAGCAAGGATAATAATTGACATAATAAAATACAATGAAAAATAGATGTGTGTATTACATTGGAAATAAAAAAAAAAAACTTTAACTGACAGGGAGATGAAGTCATTTCTTTGCTGTTTATATTTGAGAAATATCAGTTAAAATTTATTCTCATTAGTAATAGGTCTATATTTTTAAAATTCTTTTTGAGATTAAGAACAATTTGCTAAAAAAAATGAAGCTAGGTATTACAAAAAGAGTCTTAAAGTTATTATTAATCAACATAATCCAACACAAAAAATCAACACAACATTCAATATCAGTCCATGATGAGAGTAAAAAAAATAATTTTGAAAACTTCTATTTCCCATTGAAAAATAGGTACTGGCTATCTTTGGCAATCTTAAAAACACATTTTTGGGACATCTAGGGGCAATGTGACATGCCCTCCTAATAATTTTAACCAGTTCTTACTTACAAAAAATTTGGTTGTATACCTACCTCTAAGTGAATTAAAATTGAATTAAAACAATACTCATAAACAAAAAAGAAATAATACATAAATTGTTCACAAAAAGTATACAAACACGGTTTAATGCACAGGTGCTAGAAAATCATTATTACATTTCATTTAGCTATGTTCTACACAAAGTACCATTATATGAAGGCATGCACAAGTAAACTTAAATTGGCTTTGGTGGGGATGAAAGAATGGCACGACAAAAACAGTCCCATAATGGTTAATATGATCTAAACATATCCTTACAGGGACTTCATAGATCCCTTAACAATCTCCACCAAATTTGACTTTATAAAAAAAGGGTTTTATAGAGAATAAATTGTATAGATTCTAATATTAAAACAATACAAGAAAAGATTAAATAAAGATTACTGACTAAGGTAAAAAGAAATTATTAGAATAAAGAAACATTTAACTTGGCGTGAAAATTTCTGATGAATCTACAGGGCAAGGAAAGATGGCTAAGAAGGGAAAGAGCTTTGAAGATTTAATGTTTGATTGGAAAAGACAGGCTGCCCAAACACATATAAGTCTTTGTTATTTGAACTTGTGCACGCCTCCACTATTTATACTTGTGTACGCCACCACTATTTATACTTGTGTACGCCTCCACTATTTGTACTTGTGTACGTCTCCACTATTTGTACTTGTGTACGCCTCCACTATTTGTACTTGAGCACACCTCCACTATTTGTACTTGTGCACACCTCCACTATTTGTACTTGTGCACACTAGGGTGGTGCTTAGGAACCATTAAAAATTAAAACCTTGATTTCTTTAGGTCTCACCCCTTTAAATTGTTCCTTTGGATGTAGAAAGATCTAGAAAAAAAATTGGTGCTGATATCTTAATATTTAGAGGTAGCTCAATGAAGACAAAGTTTAGGTAGGCCATGTTCAACAAGTATTCAGATCACGCTTTTGGAATTTTTGGCTTTTTAAATCAAAGATAGTTTCTCAAACACAACATTAAACAGTAGAATGAATTATTAAACAAGCACAAACAATCCTGCATCTACAATATTCTACCTGTAATTATAGTTCAATGTTATCAGTCCGATAAGAAGTCTTTTTGACAATGTTTGTTTCTTAGTGTCTGGATAGGATTGTCGATGCTGTTGAACAGTCTGCAGCAGGAACTGAAGTTGCTCCTCATCTCTGGTGAGGATTCCACTGTACTCTTGAATAAACGCTACACCCCTCTCTGCATGGTCGTTGACAATCTGAATCTGCCAAAGGGTCTCCAAAGATCCCCGATAATCTTCATGGTTGGTCCACTCATCTGGGTCAGCATCCAGGAATCCAGTCTGAAGCTCCATCATGACAAAGAATCTCTTAGACTTTGGCGACACGAAGTCCTCGAGCTTCCTGTTGTTGAAAGATTCCAAATCAACAGAGATTAGCTTGATGTCCTCTGGCTCCTCATTACCGCTTTCATTAATGGAATTTACCATGCGTCTTTTTGTTTCCGCCGATACCTGATCATCGAAGAATGCCATCCCAACCAATTCAGGGGACAGGTACCAGAGGTGCTTTGAAAACTTGTTGGATGCAGCTGAGAATTGATTGGAGCAACAGCATATCATTGTATGGAGCAGTGGCTGCCAGATTAGCTGTGAACCAGGCTCTCATGTAGACACGTACAATAAAGATGCACAGCTCTTGAAGACCTTTCTCTCTTCCTTGGTTGTCAGTCTGAATTGCCCTTTGAACATCCATATCTTCAGGCTGTACAGAACCTTCAACATCCAGCGAGCATGGTGCACTGCTCCAGGAGCAATGACGTGAACTCCTTTTTTAGGCACGACCCCAAGAAATAGCAGAGCAAGTTCCAGGAACTCTCGATAATCATCTCTTGGCTGCTGCTCTTGAATATGCTTCTGAGCAAATTCAATCAGAGAGTTGCGCACATCTTCTAGCGAAGTAGACACGTCTGAATTTGTCAGTGATGTTTCATAGTTTGCTCTGTCAATGAATTGCCAATGATCCTTGAAGCGTTTGAATAGTAGAACTTCAGGAGATGAAGTGGCACCTAGACAGACTTGGAAGACTGCGCCCAGAATCAGTTCCATAATGTGATGTCTGCAAGCAAGTGATAGAAGACCTCACTGAAGTTTTTGCTCCAGCAGGATTCAGGTACCACTAATCCGACCAGTGTTGGAACTAGTAGTATCAAAGCACATGCCTCTGATCTTGTCACTAACACCCCAGTCTTGCAGAGCTTGAAAGACAGCTCCGGCCTGTGCAGCACCAGTTCCGGAAGGCAGTTTCGCAACAGTTAACAACTGTGATGCTCCTTTCCCAGAAACAATTACAGGAATTCTGTCGATGCATTCTTTATTTGTGAGATCCGGAATCAACTTTCCATCCCAATGCACAACCATAGGATAATCAACTTGGAACTCGGATTTGAGATCTTCTGCGTACTGGGATCTGTGTAGCATTCTTTGACGGCGAAGTGTCCAACGGTATATGTAATGCTATAAAATGTATCTCTTAACTATTTGTTTGCTGGCAAATTGCCAAACTGGCACGTTGCCAATAGTTTCTAGGTGGTGTAGGTAGGCCTATACTGTGTTGCTAATAGTTTCTTTGTCTAGGCCTACTAGGCCTTCTATGTATTAAATTACCACTTCTAGGCCTATTTACATGTTTTATATGCTTAGTACAGCAGTGTAGGACAATCCACATAACTTGAATTAATATTATACAGTGTTATATACACAACAACAGTGCAGTACATTATGTATTTTCATCACGGTCCAATACTCCTAAACTTTGACGCCATTGAGCTACCAGTAAACATGAACTGAATACCTTAATATTTTATTTTAAGAGTTTCTATATATAAATGAACAAAAATAGGGGGTGAGAGCAGAGATTTTTGAAAGTTCGTTTCTAAGCACCACCCTAGTGTACGCCTCCACTATTTGTACTTGTGTATGCCTCCACTATTTGTACTTGTGCACACCTCCACTATTTGTACTTGTGCACACCTCCACTATTTGTACTTGTGCACACCTCCACTATTAGTACTTAAGTACCTGTCAAATTTTTTTAGTTCTCTAAATATAAAAAAGCTAAATATTTTATGTTTTTATATTGAGAACATTTTTAAATAGTGCTTTCTTTATCTGACAGTACATTAGTAATTGAGGGACAGAGTGGCAGTTTGGTAGGTCCTGAATCGAGCCGATCTATGTCCCTATGTCCCTAAGTTCACCCAGCTTACTAATGGGTACCTTATATTTATAGGGAAAGTTAAGGTGGTTGGGTATTGTTCTAGTCACACATTCCTATAAAATAGCAGTGGCTAAAAAAACAGATGAGCTCTTCTTCATATGACCCATGGAAACTTTACATTAATAATTCACTAATAAAATGTACATAAATACAGCTAAAAACTGTATTAGTTTATTTATAATCAATGTAGCCTTATTAAAAAAACAAACTTTTCATTAACACAAACATTACTGCATAACACTTAGTATCTTTAACCCTTTAAAAAAATGTAATAGTACATTGTTAAAAATAAAATAAGAATAGAGTGTGTTCCCAAAGGGCTCATCAGGGCAAATGAAGTGTAGAATTCATCTGTTTCAGTAACCTCTGCATATAAAGGGGTTGTGTGGTTAGCACAATGCCCAGCTACCTTAATTTCCCAACTTTAAGTCAGGTACCCATTTAAAGCTGGGTGGACCAGAAAAAAATCACAAGGTTCTCAACAAGATTTGAACCCGGGTCCTGCTGGTCGATAGTCGACGCTCTACACCGCATGACCACCCATCCCATAAAATAGGAATAACTAAAAAATAATGATAAAAAAATGTCATATAAAGGATCAAGTCACATTTCCTACCGCAGGAGTGACATGAGACTAATGTCCTATCCTAATTTCTACTGTGTCACTTTTAAACAACATATTTTTAAGGATAAAATACACACTATGCTTTGGGACTCCACTGCATGCCTATGTGCTAATAGAGGTACCTGAAAGGAGGCAGTATTTATATGTGTGCAGACACTCCCATAGTTACTATTGGACATACAGACTTAGACTTATGGTCAAGTGTCCTGCCTTTGTTAAGTCTTATTTAAACTAATCTTTATTCAAAAACAGCTCAAGACTCAAAGAGTATATAAAATCAGGCAACACTATAGATAAATGAAAACCTAAATCTATTATAACTGAAGTCGACAAAAACTGATTTACTGTAATTTAAAGAAAAATGTATAAAAAACAAAAATATACATAGCTGGGGGTCGACAAAAACTGATTTACTGTAATTTAAAGAAAAATGTATAAAAACAAAAATATACATAGCTGGGGGGGGGTCAACAAAAACTGATTTACTGTAATTTAAAGACAAATGTATAAAAAACAAAAATATACATAGCTGGGGGTCGACAAAAACTGATTTACTGTAATTTAAAGACAAATGTATAAAAAACAAAAGGCACTTGTTACTCAACCAAACGTTTGGTCGACTTCTAGCATATGTACGGTCAACCAAACGTTTATTTTTTTTTCTGTTTCCGGGGATTTTCGCGCAAATTGATATCTATCTCTATCCCTAACCCTATCCCTAACCCTAATCCTGAAAAAAAAAATTCTGAAAAAAAATAAAATTTATATATGTCATGTTCCTTATACCCTATAAAATTTATATATGTCATGTTCCTTATACCCTAATATAATGGTCACGTTTGGTCTTCTAACAAGTGCGAAAACAAAAATATACATAGTTGTTAGCTTTCCTGTATAAAAAACCGGGTATTACTAGTTATAACAGTTATTAGTCCATAAGATGAGACAAATAATTTTAGTAATTTTTTTTTTAGAAAATAGTATCACTTGTAGGAATGAATTGAAGATGAATTGATGAAATATTTAATAGATTGAAATCAAAAGACTGGAATAGTCATAAGTCATCTCATCTGCCATATAAATATTTAAATTTTAATATAGACTATAATTTAGTATAATGAATTACTAAAATTTAGCATAAAATTTGATACAATTAGAATATTCAATGATCTTGCGTTTGCCATTTGTACCAAACTTTTAATATCTTTATATCTCATTAGTAAGCCAATGATTGCTGAGATGAAAAATTTTTTCTAAAGACTAAACTACTTTAACTAGTAAACTTACATTTCCTATTTAGTTCTTAATTTAAAAACACAATTTTACATTTACCTTGCCTAGTCAAATACTGCAAACCACAATTCAGTTATTCGTAAAATTTCAATTAAACTGATCAACACAATACATGAAATTATTCAAGTTGTTCATAATTTTGTCACACAATGTTTTTGTATCGTCGAAACTGTTTCTAGATATATACATCCCGCTCGCTTCCAAATTCCAGGGAAACTACTCTTGATAACTTAGCAGCTTAGAAATGGCTTAGATAAATATACATGTTACAGTATTGTACAGTGGTTCCTCGCGATACCCGAATACTAGATGACCGCTATGCCATGCTATGGGCATTCACTGCCTAAGTAACCCATCCCCGTTAGAATGCTTATCAAATCCGATGCATTTGGTCACTAACAAGTATTTTTGAATAGAATATGAAGCTCATATACTGATAAAGGGGCTGTCCATTAATAACGTCAACAAAATAGGGGGGAGAGGGGGGGGTCAGAAAATTGTTGACAAGGGGGAGGGAGGGAGGTCAAGAAAAGTTGACGTCAACAATGTTACTTTTTTAAATTTAATATAATTACTTAATAAAGGAAAATTAAGCAGCGTTTGTAGTCCTGTGTTACACACAGGCCCGTAGCCAGGAATATTGGATTGGGGGGGAGCGAAGACATTTTCGGGGGGGGGGGGCGAAGATATTTTTTTTCGGGGGGGGGGGTGCCGAAGAAATGATCGGGGCGGATCTAGACAACTTTGACGGGGGGGGGGGGGCAAAACTATTTTCATTGTTGAAAATTGGTCTTAGAACTAAAAATATTTAGATAATTTAATGATGTATTACATAAACTTTCGATAACGGGGGGGGGCATGGGCCCCCCGTCCCCTCCCCCTAAATCCGCCCCTGGTGGGGTAGAAGAAATGTTCGGGGGGGGGGGCGAAAATAAAGGCGCGAAGCGCCAAAAGCTTGCGAACGGAAAGGAGGGGTTTGGGCCGGGGATCTCAATGAGTCCCCTCCCTAAGAAATTTTTTGCAGTTCCATATCTGGAATGGTGCATTTTAGTGCCGATTGTTTAGCTATTAATTAGAAATATATAATTTTAACTACGTTTTAATAATGCATGGCATGTTGCAGTTTTGTTAAAAATAATTTAAATAGTAAAGAGTTTTAATGATAAAAATTTATTGAGACTGACCAATTTCTGATTCCTGTTATAAATATATTGTCCAATAGTTCTGCTACACAATTGTTACATAATAGATACCTGATTTATATTATTATACTGTTTGTTTAACGTACAATCCGGGAAGAACGACAAAGATGCATGAATAAAGCTTAGCTATTTGTGGGATATTTCTTATAAAATATTGAAAACAAAGAACAGATCTATCAACAAAAACAGTCGCAATTATTCAATTTAAAGTAGAATTAATTCTGCTAAAAAGTAAATTAAATAACATCACTCAGAAATCACGGAGTTTGTACTTTATTATTTTATTATACATATGTATTAAAGTGAAGTCAGAATTCAATGTTATTTTATTAACTTATTTAAGTTGCTAGTTGTCTTCAGAAGATATCAATATATAAAACTATTACAAAGTTTCGAACAGGCCCATCGACAGAAATTTCGGGCCCCTGGGCTGATATTAATATTTTAAAAAGTTGATTGGCCAGCTCAGTCCGGGTCCCTAAAACTCGCCGGGCCCCTGGGCATTGGCCCCCCTGCCCCCCCCCCACTCGTCGGCACTTGTTGCGAACTTATATTATTATACGTTTCAAATTTGCAAACTTCGTGGTTTAGCCAGCCCCATAGCCAAGGGGGGCACTGGGGGGCATGCCCCCCCCCGCTAGGTGTGGAGTGCCCCCCCACTTAAAAAAGAGGAAAAAATAAAGAAAAGTAAAGGTGCCCCCTTGCTGGGTATTGGTGCCTCCCTGCTTACTTTGACCTGGCTACGGGCCTGGGTTTAGCACTGAATTAACCTAAAAATGCTTCAGCATTCAGATTGCCTGTTAAATCTTTTTCAAATGCAAGCAGGAAAAGATTGCTTAGACGCTTTTGTAACATTTATCTGCGATATGGGGTGAGCATTCGTGTGAGGGTTGAGAAACTGCTCTCACACACGGCTGTTGAAGCGTCAAATGCCAATGCTGCCCAAAATACCCAGAAGTGAACTTCAATAAGATTCAATCTTTTATGCCCAAAAATGAGATAAGCTATATATGTAAGTAAAATAGCCTGAATGATTGCCAAAATATAAACTTTAAAGTTTTTATTATTATTGATGTATTAAACAAAATGATTAATGTTTTATAGCCGTTATTATTAAAATTTTGTCAAAAAACTCAAATCATGCACGGGGGGGGGGCTCAGGTCATGCACGGGGGGCTCAGCCCCCTAGCCCCCCTCTGGCTACGAGCCTGGTTACACACTCGCTTAACATTCAGTATTTTAATTAAACTAACTGTATTCCTACTAATTTTGCCACATAAACATTTTGGAAGCCACCTTTTTTAGGGGGGAGGGTAATCAAATGTTGACGTAATTTTATAGGGGGGGTCTCTGGAAGTTTGACAAGTTGTTGACAAGGGGGAAGGGGGGGGGGAGGTAAAAATAGCCAACAATTTGTTGGCATAAATAATGGACAGCCTCAAAGACGATATATATATATATATATATATATATATATATATATATATATATATATATAATTGGCGTGATTATTACTTTTCTATATACTTGTCTGAATAACTAATTCAATAGACATATATACTAATGCTTAATAGATCTGTTACAATTAATTATAATTCTTTCGTAAATTAAATTGGCTTGTGTATAATGCCAATGTTATGCTATGATATAATATCACACTAATATGAATCCAAATAAATGTATTATATTGTGTAGATTAAAATGTGCCTTAATTTGCGATAAAATTTTTAATAATGCGTTAATTTCGATCAATTTTTTAATCGAATTATAACAGCTCTAATACACTGTAGTACCTCCAACTTAACACTGGGGGTGAGGGTGTGTGCGAACTGCGACAGGGTGGGGTGGTAGATCTACTTAATAAGTGAACGGACCTTAACTTCAAATTGTTAAGTGAAATCCGTCATTTATCGATTTGGTGGACTTTCAGCATTTTGGTCAAATTAACGCATTTAAGTGCTGCGTTTAAAATTTTAATCGCAATTTGTTTTACGCGTTAATCGCAAATTAAAGCAGTTTAATCAGTTTAATATATATATATATATATATATATATATATATATATATATATATATATGAGTGTGTGTGTGGGTGTGTGTATGTGTGTGTGGGTGAGAGAGAGGCCTGGGCAGGTTCATAGTCCCTCATGAAGGCCGATACTGGGGTACATACTTGAATTTGAATGGTAAATGTACTAAGTTGTTTGTAGAATTTAAAAAAAAAAAAGAAAAATTTCAACTTAGCTTCGAAAATAAAAAGTTAAAATAATACCAGATAATTTTACTACACAGAGGAATATTATAAATGGCATAATGACGGCATGAGTGGTACTGGGGAAAAAACTGCGTAGGCTACTATTGGAGGCTGAGATCCAATGTCGACTCTGTGCCGTCATTGTTAGGAGGTTGAGGAAACAGTGGATTACGCGCTTATCGAGTGCCCCAGGCTGGCAGACCTCGGGGTGGACCAGGCGAGTAACTTGCTCGCCATATGGCTGTATGCCTTTCGGTCATGCCGAGAAACACATTGAGTTTAATCTCAAAGGCTCTAATTTTAGAGACTAAGTCTCGTCACGCAGATGAGTTGGGAGAGTTCAGAAAGAGAATGGACGAAAGAAAAATTCGCATTTCAAAGCATGTTAAGTTTTAAGACGTTTAATACATTTAGTTTTTCTTTTCCAAATCGTTAGACTTTTAAGGCGTTTGGAATTCGAAAAGAGGTGGTGGCATTTTTAGAGTCCGCTCTGGACGGCACAAAATCAATTTACGGCATTAGTAGCTTAGATATATGATTGGAACTAACAACGTCTTTCTTGTAGTTAAACTACATTTGGGGTTCAAAGAGTAACTTGCCGCTAGTGTCGTCTCTTGTACAGACAGTTTGTATTTGTGCAAAGAGTACCTTGCCGCCAGTGTCGTCTTTTGTACAGACAGTTTGTATTTGTGCAAAGAGTAACTTGCCGCTAGTGTCGTCTCTTGTACAGACAGTTTGTATTTGTGCAAAGATCTATGACTTGATTGTCTATTTTCATAAAAAAAAAAAGCTTGGATAGCTTGAGCCCATCTGTATTTAGTTCGGACCGTTTGTATTTTCGCCCCCCACCCTTTTTCCAATTTCTGCTCTATATTTATTCGTACTTTTCACTTATTGTCCGACATGTCAAGAATTTATTTCATAATTAATAGCTTACCTGCTTGATTGGTATTGAAACTTTCTGATTTTGTCGCAGAGGCCTGTGCAATTAATTATTTTATAAAGCATTTCTTGTCAACATAAGCTTTGAAGGTGCAACATTTAAAAACAAATAAGGTACATTCTGAACATATGCAACTACTGCTTAATTTTTCTTGATCCATCAGAAGAAAGAATGCACATGTTAAGATAGCTTTCTCTCGTTTGAATAATGAAAGTTGGTTCATAGTTCATATATATCTGATTCCCACATCCGTACTCATTTTTTGCTTCAGAATTCGTCCGTACCTTTTTTTTTTTTACCAGTGCCCACTCCCCATGCACGTACTTGGCATCTCGAAAATCTGGTGAGCTTAGCGCAGAACATTTCTCGCTAACCTAACCACTGAAGCACAGACGTATTTTGAAAGGACAGTTTGTATTTTCAACCCCTTTGTCCGTACTAATCTTTGCGCCTATATTTGTCCGTAATATTTACTTCTTGTACGGCTTGTCCTTCCTTTCAGCACCAATATGCCAGCCTTATTTAAGTTAATTTAAATATTAATCTTCCTTTTTTTTTTGCCGCAATGGCCAGTGGAATTAATGATTTGAGAGCTTAGCATAACACAATTGTCGTTAAAATAGGAATTTTAGAAGCATGTGTTATCTATATAACTGAGCGGCAGAAATGGATGGTCGTGCGGTTAAGCACTTGACTGACTCCGGTGAGAAACAAGGGAGTTTTTTCAGGTCATGGTGAAAGTACCCTTTATGTCTCCCGTAGTGCTTCCATGATTGTGGTGGGGATGAAAATAAGGCACTAATAAATTTTCTTAAATTCCTATTTAGAGCCGTAGTTGCGTAACCCAAAAAAAAAATATTTTTCTTAAAACTAAGTATCAAATCTACTTAAGTTCGAATCGCACAAGTTTGAAAATATCACGTGTATGTTACATTTTGTCATCGTATTTTTTATTTCTGCAATATGTCCATTATATTTTTCAAAAGAAAGGAAAAAAAATATTTTTAACTGGTCTCCACCCCTCCCCTTCCATGTCTGCTGAGTAGGCGTATTCTATGTTGCAGAATATACATGGTGACAAAATACAACTTTTTATAAACACTACTTGTTATATATACATTTTGAAAACTACTTTACATTAAATTAATTGCATAATTTAAAAGACAAACTCGCTTATTTATTTTTTGTGATGCCTCTTCTTCACTTTATGTTGTATAACATAAATTCCACCTTATAATGTTGCCTTGTCATCATGAATTAACATGAAGTGGCAGTTCTAATCAACCCCTTTTCAAATGGTCATCATTGACTTCTCAATAAATGATTTTCAATATTCATTAGCTATGTTGCTAAAGGCATCTAAGATAACCAAGGCTTTTATTAACTAAGCTTGGCCCTGACAATCTCTAACAACTGAGGCCCTTCTGATCACATGCAATTATTCTGAACTATTTTTCAGCACATTACTATACAAAACAGGGGTCTACATCACTATTCCAAACAGGGGTCTCTAAGTACAGAGGCCCATGAGATGTTCATGTTGCACTCCATTGATGGTGGCCCTCAAGTTTCAAATACAAACCATAAATTCTTATACATTGTGATGACATTTAACCGGTACTATCAGTACAGAAATTTATTAGATGTATCTTTATTAACACCATGAACGCAACTGTTGCCATACCTGGACACCCTCATAAAAAGGCATGATTTGCAAGATTTAACATAAAATAAAGAGGATTTTAAAGTTAAATAAAAAATGATGAAAGTTATAACAACCAGTATTGTTACAACATATCACAAGAAAAAAAATGATCCAGCATATACAATACTAGGATCATCATAATTTTATTCCCACAAATTTCAGTAAGGTGTAATAGGGAAAAAAAAAAGAACATGACAATATCTGTGAACATATTACATAAAATATTTAGTATTACATCATATATTGTGATTATAATTAATGATTATAACTTAGTATTAAACATATCAATGATTTCCTATAATAACAATAAACTAACAATGATTCAATAAAGATCAATAATTATATAATATTTTCAAGACTATAAAATTGCTCAAAAGAGGGTAAATTTTCATTTTTAAAATCATCTATAAACTAAAATAAAACATAATGATGTTATAAAGATGATTCAGTAATTATTCTGAATAATTATTTAGACAAAGATAAATAAAACAAGCAATTTAAGTCTTTTCCGTTTCGGACAAAGGACATTTTATAGCATTTTCGGTTACGCCGGATGAAATCCGTATTTTTTTTTCCGGGTGACAGCCATAGATTTTGCTGAATTTTGATAAATAGAGAAGGAAGTAATCATGTTGAATAACTGTTACAAAAATAAATAATGATTACGCCCCTTTGATTAGCTTTTATTATTTATATTTAAACTATAAGCAAAAACGGTACTTAAAATGCCCCATTTTTTGGCCCTGAGAGGTCAGATCGCGAAATGGACTTTTGATGTACACTTGGCAGGCCAAGACCTACAAAATGATATATACATCATGGGTCTAGGACTTATGGTTGCTGAGATATAGGGCGCTCCTTTGTTAATATAGTTTATATAGTAAAAAACGGTACTTAATACGCCCCCTTTTTCGGCCCTCAGAGGTCAGATCGCGAAATGAAGAAAGTCATTTCTTGGCAGGCCAAGACCTACAAAATGATATATACATCATGGGTCTAGGACTTATGGTTGTTGAGATCTAGGGTGATGACGGACAGACAGACAAAACGGGGACAATAGAGCATTTTTTTTTTCGAAAATGCTCTAAAAATATAACTTCATTGACATTCAACCAAAATATGTAATGATTTACTAACATGATTTAAGAAAAAAGAATTTTAATATTAATTAATAAGAAATACACTTCAATAATTTAAATAAGGTTCATTTTAGTTGAATCCACACCTAAATCTTAACATTGATTAAATTTAATGTTAACTTTTCTGCTGAATTATCATTTGAAAAAAATTTACTAAATTAATTAATTACATAACTTGCCTTTTAGAGTTCTAAACATAATAAAGTAATTAAAAAAACCTATTAACTTAATCAGTAGTCATGCACATATCAAAACATTTAAAAACTCTACAGTATTTGCTGTAGCAGAGAGATTTACTTGTGTTTCCAGATGGTAACTACCGCAGTTTTGTTTTGGTCTTTGACTTGATAAGAGATATCTTCACTGCTTACACAAATAAGTCTAAAAATACAAATAATTAACATATCTCAAACATTCATAGAAAAGCACATTTTGAAAGCTCATTGATAGTTCCTTTAAAATATCAAACATTGTATTAAAACAACACAAATCAAAGTACCCCATCATAAGTTAAGTGTTATATCAGTGAATCATATTCTTGTAGAAAATAATATGATTTGACCTACACTAAATTCATAATTTTTAAGTTTCTTGGACCACTAAATTCATAAATTTTATTACCAAAGAGCACTTAATTGGTTTGCATTTTGAATATATTCAAATTAAAATGATGATGCTAAAAACTTATTTACTTTTGTATATTTTCTTGCATAATTCAAAAGTATTCAATAATTGATTAAAACATCAGTTTTTATCAAAGCTGTAGAGGTAGATGTATGAAAAACTGCTGAATTTTAGTAAAGGGAGTTTAATTCCAGGTACTGAGCAATGAGACATAATTTGAACTAATTATCTTACATAAAATATATCTGGATCACTAATAATCTATACAAATCAAAATGTAAACAGGATTCACGCTATTAATCATAACTCTGAAAGTTCTTCACCAATTGCCTTAAAATGTACACACAAAATTGCAGAAAATCACTTGGCTTGGTGATATCTATATTTTATATAGACAACACATCTATAATATTTAAAAATAATGTTTAATCGATTGGTTTGGTAAAATTATTTCTTTACTTCACTTTACTTTTTTTTTAAAACCACGTGAGGTAATTCAAAAGTCACAGAGCGCTAACTTACATATTTTCAGTATTTGTTTTAAAATAAACCAATCCGTCATGTGCAAACTAATAGTTTGTCAGTATTTTATTTTAAGCAACAAACAGTATCGTAAAATATTTCTTTCCACTTTAATTTGCAAATAATTATTTCATCAGTATTTTTTTTTATCCAACATGTAAACAGGATTCACGCTATTAATCATAACTCCGAAAGTACATCTAAAAACACTGCATCAATGAACATAACAAATTTAGAAACATTTGTATTCACGGTAGAGATATTTTTCTTTTGTTTACAGTTTTAAATGATTGATAATTATTTTTCTAAAATGTGTGTTTTTTTTTAATAAACAGAATTAGAAAAAAGGGCTTTCTCAATACTTACTATTACATTACATAGGGCTTAGCCACGGCAACGCGTGGCATGGTACAGCCAGTCATTTAATAATTGCAGAAATATTTAAAAAAAAATAATCAAATGGAGTAACTTTAAACAAAGTATGGTTTGGGTTATTTTTATTTTAACTCAGAAAACATAAAGTCTAATTGCCATTGTACAGAACTTAGCATTTTTTAAATTTAAACATACATTTTAGAGATGACCTTAGGACCACTGAATTTCTTAAATGCACATGAGTGAGCTATTTAAATTATAATAAGTAAGGTAACTGAAAAGAGGAATAAAAGGAATGAAATCTACAATATGATAATTTTCTTGAGATCAGATTTTTACATTGGAATTACTTTTTCAAATCTGAAAATTATATTTCAATATGATATATGACTTTAAAAGATTTTTACAAACTTAATCTTTGAGACACTGTTAGTTATATCTGTATAAAGCTATTCATCTGTGTAATACAGACATTAATTTTTTTTATCTATATAAAGAAGTTTATGATAAGATTTTTTTGCTTAAATATGCAAGAGTGCATCAACATGTGAAACAATTATGCTTTCTACTAATATTAATTAATTTAATTCTCTATTAGTTTTACTTCAAATCTAACTGACCTATGATGAAGGAAATGTTTCAGTCTGTCCTCATTCCAGTTATGATCTTGAGATGCTATGACAACAATGCCATCCGTTTTAGTGATTTCCCAAAGACGTGATAACCAGGCTGGAAAAATTTGCATATAAACTATTAATACACATATAGCTTTTGAAGATAAAATAGATATTTAAGCACATAAAGATGTCAATGTAAGAGAATTGAAACCCAAAGAGTGACTAACAGAAACTGGTGAACTCTAATTTATGTCTATATGGATCAACATGAAGATGTAAAAATAAATAACTAGAGCTTTACTAATATTGATAATTTAATTTATAAAAACTGCGAATAAAAAAATAAATGCAATAACATTTTGAATGGACTTAATCAGCTAATCTAACTTAACATGACAGCCTTTGATGGAGCACAGAAACAAAAACAATATTTCTATAAAAAGGTTAACTGATATTTGTTGTAATTTTAATATGATAGAATCTTATCTATTTATAATAATAAGTTTATTAGCTTAAAATATGAAATTAATGACAGCTACCTTTTGGATTTTGTACTCTGTGTAAATGAGTAACAAGAGTAAGGTTATGGCTGTCAACTTCATTAGGAATCCAGGTGAGCTAAAAAAATATATTTCAACATACAGCTTTTTAATTATCTTTTTGACATCATAATTTTATGACTTAATATTCTATTCCATCACACAAGTAATGGTTCAGTTTACACTAAATGGGGTTGAGAAATTCCTTTAGTAGTATTCAATATTCCTTTTGAAATTTTGATTATTCAGCAGTGTTGAAACTTAGCACCATAATTTTTTGTTTGCAATGCCAGTGTTTTTTTTTTAATCCTTATTTGTCACTGAATCATACAGCTTTAATAAATCTTTAATAAGATTGCCATTTATAGAGTAAACAATGACATAATAACATCTCAGGGTCAACTGTGATCTGGAATAACCCTAAAGTTATCATAATAAAAACCTGTTTAAATATGATTCTCTCTAGTCTATATTCTTCAATTAATTTTATGACTTGTCCATCTTGGCAAACAATTTGACCCTCATGGTGAAGTTTGATTGCAGCATCTATTAGACGTCCACAGGACTCAACTCCAAGAACCTTTAAAAATAATAGTTTTAAAGTTGATTATTTGAAATAAAAGACCCATAAGAAAATGGAAAAAGTAATGATATCTCAATAAAATAAAATTAATTTAAAATATGTGTTAGCATGAATTATTAAAAATACACCTTGTTGAATTTTTTACTGAGTTCAAAAGCTCCTCTGCCAGTTGCAGTTCCAAGATGAATAGCAGAGTTAGTAGGAATGTGATGATAGTTACAGTAATTATTACAAAGGTTTACTACAGCAGCTGCATAACTATCTCGGAAGCCAAATTCTAACTCTAGAATGCCTTCCAATTTTTCTTGAGAATCATAGTAGTATGTCAAGTTTTTGCTTTGTGTATGATGTAATGTGACATTATTTCCAACTGAAACTTCATTGGCTGTTGAAATAAATTGAGTATGAGGTTAAAAAATTTACATCATAAATAGCTTCTACTTACACATATACAGTATTTTGTATAATAAAAAAAAAAGTTACTTTGAATGCCAGCTCCAAGAACATAGACATCAGTGTCAACAAATACAGCAGGCAAGTCAACTTCTGTTGTCAGATTTTGGACTAATCTAAAACCACAGTGTTGAAAGAAGTGTCTGCGAAAAGCAAATCTGGCAAATCTTGAGGCTTCATCTCCAGTAGAAATCCAAGAACCACCCTTAATAAAAATGGTAAAACTGATGAAAGATTTAGGCCTAAATATATATTTTATTTGATAATAGCTGTAACAAAATATACAATCAGCACTAATTGATTATAAATTCAGTGTGGCCTACTTACTAATTGACAAAAAAAAAAGATGTGATCTAATATAATTAAATTACTCCATTCAAATTCTTAGTAGGTTTCCAATGTAAAAAACTCCACTGCATTATGTTTCTTTACCACAGACTGGCTAACTGAACTAAATCTCAATCAATGATAAAACATGATTTAATTACTATTAGCTATTTCATGGCAAACTTCAGTATTTTAAAATAAAATTTAAAATGCTGAATTCCATTATCACTTAATAGCTGGATAACATAATGTTTTTTGTTTTAAGTATGACAGGAAACTCTATGAAAAAGTGACAACTGGAGTGCTGCAAGAAGGTCATAGGTGTGCTATATCAATTAAAAAGAAAAAATGGAGGCCGTGTAAGTATATAATTTGAGAGACTGGATAACTAAACTTGCATGCATGACTGGCAAGCATGAATCAATTTTATTTTGTGCAAAATTCTTGAATTGTGGCAAAACTACAGCATTTTAAAGCTATGTTTTTATTTTTCTCAGATATCGCTTTTTGACCAAACAAGGAAGAAACTATGGACTTTAATGCAAGGAACATTTGCAGCAATATTGTTTAACCCATTACCTGTATTAGTAAAGATTAGTTTTTTTTAATATTTTTAAGGATTGTTTTTTTATTCCAAGGCAAAGTAACCTTGAACCATTTTTTCTGCTGCATTTCCCAATGAAGCACAGAATAATGACAAAACATATAGGAATATAAAAAAAAAATTCTTAAGGGGCATGAAACTTGCATATAACACAATACTAGAAATATTTTCTAATTCATAAAAATTGTGTTTGCTAGTATACATTTTTTTCAAGATGACTAACAAAGGGGGGGGGGGAGGATGTCTTTGTTTTTATCTTTTTCAGCCCAAGCACAATGCCTCAAAACATTGTGGAATAGGTGCTGATTTGGACTTTTACCTAGAATCTCTGCCTTAAAGGTTGTGAAGCACTGACATAATCCAAAATAAAAAAATGAAATTCTAAATAATTATGTTTATAGTAGGTAAATGTTGGTTAATTAATCAAGCAAGTCAAAGTGATTTAGCAAGATGAATATATCATTCAGAATCATTGAATATTCAAGCTAAAGTGATTTAACAAAAAGAATATGGTAACAAAAATGTACTGTTTCAATTAATTATTTAAAAAATTTAATAAATAATATTCTAAATTTTTTAAATTAATATTTGTGGGGAGATGGCATAGGGTAAATGAGAAGATTAGTGTTTAGCAATGGTTAAGTGTAAGAAAATGTTTTGGTGCAAGAAATTGAAATTATATGTACATGTAACTGGTGTGGAAGAAATACTTACATAAATTTGATACTGCCCTGATTGAAGTAAATTTTTTTCTATTACACTTAATCAAATTAATTTACAGTAAAATAACTATTTTTGAAACATATAAAATATTATCAACTGATATTTACTGTCACAACTTACCAAAATTACATTATGTTTTCCATCAAAACAAGGTGAGGAGAAATCATCATACAAAAAGTGGGAATGAAACTCATCAAAACCATTAAAATGATCCTCCATCCATTCCCAAGTGTTTCCAAAAACATCATAAAATCCAGCTTCATTCGGGGGAAATAAGTTAACCGGCTAGAATATTAAAAACATATTGCTTATTAAAATTCATGTATTCTAAAAAAAAAAATTGTTGAATTATTATGTATTACAATAGTTAAATACACTTTAGCATTAAAATAGTATGTTTATGGATACTGTTATCTTGTTAAGCAAGAAATAATAGCATTTTCCTTCCAACTTTAAAATTTGAGGAATGCTATTACAATTTTAGCTGGCTGGACATTTTGATCGTGGATAGTTAAACCAGAACGATTCTACTGATTAAAATATCATTAAAAATATTATATAAGATGAGAGCTGCTGTTCGATTATTTTTTTTAATCAAAATTAGATCAAAATTAATACGATTTTAATCGACACAAATTATTTCATTTATTATTTGTATTCAAACAAGTTTATCTATCATTATATTCCAGTGGTAATCAAATGCCACTCTTAGAGCCACATTGCAACTATTTGGTCAGTTAGTGTGTCTTTCAAAGAGAAATTTTCTATTAATTTATTACTTTATGCACTAAATATCGTTACACTGACTGATGTGTGGCTTTTTTTAGCACTTTTACTATATAAAAAAACAACCTGAGTGGGACTCATATTCTATAAAATGGCAAAATAATAATATGGACTAGTTCTCTAAAATTGTTGCAGCTACATTAAGCATTAGAATATATGTTTAGTTAATTATTAATTCAGACCAGTTTTTTCACATGTCAGTTCAATTAATGCTTTTTTCTTCTTAAAAATAAGAGATAGCCAGAAAAAGGTAATTCACTCATTATGTAATGCTCTTTTCTTGATTTTTACCTCACCCAATCACATTTTAACACACATCACAACCCATCCCCTCTCCCCTCAAAGATCATGTATTACTTAAGGCTTACCCCACCACCACCCTACTCTGACCCAAAAAATTGACATGAAGTTCATACGTTGTTCCAAACCCATTAATTATTTATATCAATCAAAGTGTCAAAGCAAAAGCAGATGTTAACTAATTGTATTATTCAGGGTCAGATAATAGAATTAGGAAATGACAATCATATTGTTTTCAACGTCATCTAGCTGCTATGATTTCATATTAAGGCATTTTCTTTCTTAATGTTCTGATCTTTTCTGATAAAGTTCTGTTAACACTGAAGTAGCTGCATTTGGGTAGAAATCAGTGCAATTAGATGTTGGGTTTAAAAATTTTAATCATATAATTTTTTAAAAAAGGTTAATTGTGTGTTAATGGCTATAAATCAGCAGATCTGCATAAAATGTTAGATTTAATAAATTGGGACAGGGTGCGTGGGTTAGGGTGTCCCAAAAAAATGAAGTTTTGAAATGTCTCACTCCACAGAATATATCTCTATGGTAACAGTAGTAAACCTGCAAAATTTCAGCTCATTTGGACAATGTTTATAGGTCCCCCAAGAGGTTTAAAGTTCAAGATTTTGGTGTAAAATCATTCGCGGTCAAATCTAATACAGGGTTAATGTTGCATTATATATTAGTAACAAATTGATGCTTAGTATTGTTTATAATATTAAATGAAACAAAATATATAAATCTTGAATGGTTTATATTTTTAAATTTGAAATTTAAGTAAAAATTATGAAAAACAAAGTTTTATTCATTTTGTCAAGTTAATTATTGAAAGAATGTCAATCTGCTTGAAAAATAATAATAATAAGCAATGCAAATAAGCATTCCTACTATTTATTTTGTACTTTGTACTGTAGGGTAGACAAGAATTAAAAAAAGTTCTTCAAATTTAAATTTTGGCCAGCTTTTCACGATTACACTCTGCAAAATTTTTCCGATGTTTTTCAACCACTTGGAGCAAAAATTGTTTTTGTTCTTTGTCCTTGGTGATACTGTCATTGAAATTTTGTATCAATGCTACACCTCGCTAAGCAGAGTCATTGATATAAGCCAGATTCTTTACAAAATCTGCTGCAACTTTAAAAGATGGTATATCTGACCATGCTTCAACAGGAACATCTAGAAAACTGGCATCAATGTTGGATGTTTCAAAAAATGTGGTAGAAGCACGCAAATCAACAACACTTTTTGGTAGTGTTTTTATGAGATGCGGTCCATGTTCTGATTGCATTGTCCGAACAAGGCCAGTTTTTTCTTTGTCCGACAAAAGGGTTGAAAATAACGCAAGCGTCGACAGTTCCGGATTCAAGTACCACGAGTGACGCACCATCATTTTCAATCCAGTCGATCGAAGAACAGCCTCATCATATTCGTATAAAAAAGCTGTATCAACAAGATATCATTCACAGGTGCATCTGCGGTGAGCCTGCATGAAAAACATGATTGAAGATAAACACATATGGTAAACCGATTAAAGTTCTGAATACCTTGTAATTCTCGAGCTGTTAACTGAAAGTTGGTTTCGTTACCTGCAAACAATAGTTTGATTTTCAATGCATAAATGGCTTTCGCCATCCACCTTGCCCTATTTAGGGCACCAGGTCTGCGAATGCTGACATCAACCTCCAACCCAACCATTTGTGCAGCAAGCAGAAGAAATTCCAAATAATCTTCATGTGAATGATTGAGCTCAAGTTGACATCTGATAAATTCTTTAATCGAATCAGACACGATTATCAAAGGGGCGGATCTGGCTTCGGGTGTGTGGTTTAATTCTGGCCATTTTTCTCGAAACCTCTTAAAAAGCAAAATCTCTGGTCCAGTGGATGGTCCAAGACAGACAATGAATGCATCGGAAAGGAGTACTTCCAACATGTGATGACGGCATGCCATCTATAATAGATTACGTCCCTGGGCTACTTCTAACAGAGTGCAAGCTCCATTGAGTCTTCCAGTATTGGAAGCCGTAGTGTCGAAGCACATGCTGATGACCATAGATTCGCACTTCCACGATTTGATATGTTCATATACTGCATCAGCAGCTGACCCGGACCCGGATGCTAACTTGGGAACACCAAGAAGCTTTGTAGTGCCATCGACAAGTGATGAGAGCAGGACAGGTAATCGATCGACGTTGTTGGTAACCTCTCCGGTAACATCGAGCAATAGCTTACCATCCCAATGAACAATTGATTTTGAGGGAATATAGTCTTCTTTAATACGTGCTGCAGCTTGTTGACGACGAAGTTTGCGATGACGATGCATTGTGCTTTTGGAAAATACTGTGTCAGATGTTGGAACACCAGCTTCGTTGAATGCGGATGCTAGTATCATTGTTGGTAACCTCTCCGGTAACATCGGGCAATAGCTTACCATCCCAATGAACAATTGATTTTGAGGGAATATAGTCTTCTTTTATACGTGCTGCAGCTTGTTGACGACGAAGCTTGCGATGACGATGCATTGTGCTTTTGGAAAATACTGTGTCAGATGTTGGAACACCAGCTTCGTTGAATGCGGATGCTAGTATCATTGTTGATTTTCTAATGCTGGTGTTCTTTCTGTCCAGCACTGCAGCAACTTTTGGTGATATGATGCTTCGTCTGCGATTTCATGTTGCAGAATTTGTTTTGCTTGAGGATGCTGATTGGATGACAAATTCTTCATCAGATTATGCATCGTCATTTGAATCCCGACAAATGGATGATGTCATTGAATGTGTGTCTGTGTCACTGTCAGAACCACCTACATCCAGTTGCTGTTCTATGTCTACTGCTGACTCTACACTTGTACCTGATGGTAACCTATGGTGACGGCAATGTGATGTAGCATCTTTTGCTGCATCACCAACATCCCTGATAAATTGTTTCTGACGCTCAGCAACTCATTTTTCTAATTAAGAATCACACAATTTCAACTCTAGTTAATGGTAGCAATGAGGTAAATATAAATATATTAAAACTTCATTTTATTCATATATGGCATGCAAAAACTGCAAATTATTTGAGCCACAATTCGTCTGGATTTTTATGTTGGCCTAATACTGGAATTTTAAAAGCTCTTGGGGGACCTCTAAATGTTGTTCAAATGAGCTACAACTTCACCAATTCACTCATTGTACCCAGGAGACACATTTCAGAGGGTGAGACACCAAAGATTAAAATTTTTTTTTTCAAGCATTTCTGGGACACCCTAGCGTGGGTGTGTTTAATGAAGAGCCCCTTCTTCCCGTCAATGAATTAGTATGTTACTAATTCTTTAATGCTTTCATTTTGAGGTTTTCTATCCACTAATTTATCAAATCTTTTGGGAACATACTCTGTAGGCAACAAATAGCATCCAGCTTAAAGAATTGAAAGGGTTAAACATTTGGGTCCTAACATTATCTAATGGACCGGGTTGAACTGTCCAGGGGTTGAACCATTCAAGTCGCTAAATATGAAGCTAATATTTTTCAATATCTTCTACCTTAATAATCTAATATTCCAGATAACAAATATAAGAGTAAGAGAGAATCAAGAGAAAATAAAAGATAAGAAAATATCATATATTGAAATATTTAGAGGAAAATGCTTACTGTTGAAGACCCATACTGTAAGTTTATATTGGCATTTATTTCTTTTTGAAAGATGATATCACAAGATGCACCTGCACTAGTTGGAAGCTGCAAAAATTATTAACATAAATGATTACATTGATTTTTCAAAAAAGATATTTGTTCACCTTTCTATAATATTTTTTTAATGACAAAAACAAATAGGTTTATTTTGTTTCCACATGAAATTCACTAAAAGTTATTCTCATGAAAACTCATTGACTATTAAACCCTTTTTTTGTGTACATTAAAATCAGCGATATGCTGGACTAGGATGATGGTTAAGCATTCTTCATTGAGCATTGGTTTAGGAAAAAATGATATTAATTAATAAAATAAACTTTAATAAATAATTAAGTTAAATCAATGAAAATACTAATAAATCTAATTTATATGTGAAATAGTAGATGTAGCTCAATTATTATGTAATTTTTAAATAATTACATATCAAATTAAAAGCACCAGATATCCCGAAACCCTGTGAGTCATAAAAATTCCAGCCTTAGTCCAATGGAAACACCCAAAAACTAACAGAATAAACCGACAATCTGACTAAACATTGGCCTTTCTTACCACTGCTCGTCATTGGCTTTTGAGAGCCAGTATGTTGCTGACTAAACTATTTAACAAGTTTGAAATGGAAAAAATCAAGCCTGCAGTTCATTATTAAAAAAATTAAAAGTTTAATTCACATATATGTTGCAATGTTTGTAAAACTTGTACTAAATAATAAATCAATTGTTTTTGTACTCATTTAGATATAAGTCATAAACGTAACTTCACCACTTGTTAAATTCTTTATATAATTAAATAACCAAAGATAAAAAAACAAACAAATAACAGCTATATATTATAGCCCTGACTACTTATGAAATTGGACCACAAAGCCAAGTTGGAAATTTAACCAAAAGCATACAAATTAATATAAGAGGATGAGTGTTAGATACATCTTCAGATGATAATTACTGACTTGAATAAAATAAAAAAATACCTGTGGTCCCCTCATTACATGATGCTCAGCTTCTATGGGCAGACGGTGGCCAGGACCTTTCCATTTACAGAAGGCTTTGGCTTCATGATAGTTAACTTCTACAGGCCAGTCCCAAGGCATATCAATCAAGTCAAACATTAAACGCAACCTACTCATGTAATAGAATACTTTTAAACAATACTCAGATAATATGTTTCATAAACTAAGTAGCAGTGAAAACAAAACAGTGTACCCAGTGCATAAATTAGAGGGAGCAAATTAATTTTGGAAATGTTCAAATATAAAATGTTCAGGTTTCAAATATGTTCTTTCCGTTATAAAATCATAGAAAATGGATTGATCTATTGCTAAACCTAAGAAAAACAAGATTTTTCACCTTTTTTCCTGACAGTCGGGGGCAGCATCTACTGTGCTTTGTAACTGTGATACCTCAGAATATAAAATTAATCTGTATGGGAATCGTTTGATTTATAAATCGTTTGTTTTGAATCAGATTTTTCCTATATAAATTATATAACATGGATACATTGCTCGATCCCCATAAAAATTTGTATTCTTACAATTTGTTTGCATCTGCAAGAAAGCTGTGTGCATAAATAAAAATTATTTTCTTTATGAATTAGAAAACTTGTTTAGTTCCGTTGCTGAACCACCCCCAGAAAAAGTCTATTTTCTGGAAATCCTTCAAATTTCAAATCATCGAAATTCTGAACCAAGTTGCTTTTTTTTCCTTTTATCATTTAACTATTTAAACTATCAAGATGAATGAATCTGTTGCTTGATCTCCACAAACTAGATTTTCCTAATTTTTTTGTCTCAAAAACCGAAGTACCTTTCATTTAACCATTTCTATTTATTATATTTATTTGATAAAATTTAACTGCACATTTACTTCATTAATTTGATTAAAGACACAATGCTTCATCATTTTTGAGTAATTTAAAAATGCAACTTTTGTAAGAGTCTTTTCCATTGAATTTATGAAAGTATCCTTTGCAATTCTGAACAGAATTAACAAAAACCCACAATTCATTCTATATTGTCTTCCATTACAACATTATCTAATTAATGAGTACACCATTGGCATTACTAGTCAGAAAATGCAACCGCATTTCAGAACTAAAAGTACTTAAATAAAGTAGATGCTGCCCCCTGCTAAAGGCCAGATAAGTAATCCCCCCACCAGTTATGCAACTGCAGAAAGTATTTCAACAGGTGCATGATATTCTCTTACTTGTAGTCATTGCACTTGGCCTTTTTATTGATAGATTTGTCACCATCTGAGTCTATTAAATTTATGTTACAGTGTGAATATGTTGCCAAGTCTCCACCACTGCCAGATTTACAACCTGTTTTAGGTATTGAAATAAATGCTTAACTGCATTCTAAATGTGTGTCAAAAAATTTAATTAAAAAAAACAAAAAAATCGTATACTTGATACAGGATTAAATTAAGAGTTCAAAAATAATACCTTGATTGCAAACCCAGAAGGTTGGATGTAAAGCCTGTCTGTATTGAACCCATCTCCAGCCTTCATCAGTCCACAGATCAACTGTCTGATATCCTCCATCTTCGACAAAGTCATAGAATTCTGCATTTGTTATAAGGTACTGACTGGCTTCAAAAGAAGGAACTCTTTAAAAAAAAAAAACAAGAGCAAGCATATTGCTAGTAAATATTGATGTTGATTATAATGAAAAGATACCAAGGTAAACTAAACTTTATTTTCACTATCACAAGCTCTTACTTGCAAGAATAAACTCCATATTCATTGTCCCAACCATAAGATGGAAATTCTAAAGGTTTGCCAAGTGTAACAGTTGTAGATTTAACTGTAATCATTTTGTTTGCCTTTACAACACAATCTGAATATTAAAAAAACACAATATTTTTTAAATGCTAATCTAAATGTCAGATTTCAGTCTTGAAGTTCTTTTTACTTAATTTTTTTCCTATAAAATATTACAAAAAAAAATTAATTTATTACGTGAAAGCTTACAAAATCACATTTTTAATAATTATGATTTTAATTCAAAAACATTTTTCCAAGCAAATAAACTTGAAAAAAAAGTAACAATCTATTTTTAATGTAGCCATTTTCAGTTTAAGTGAAACCTCAGGTTATGAACGCCCAAGGTCACAAACAATTAGGATTCTGAACAAATGGAAGGATTAAATTAAAGAAATTTATAGCTAGTGGGCAGATATTGAAAACTTCATTCTGAAGCAAACTAACAGGACTGTCAACCTGGTGAATGATAATGCAATGAACATGACAAATTTCCCTTGTTAGTATCAAGTTTCTCAGTATGCTGCCAACACACAATGACAAAAAAACTCCTGAAACTAATGATTCAGATAATCAAACAAAGTGACCAATTTCCCATTATGGTTTGTTTTTTTTGGAAAAAGGTTGACAAAATCTTTTTTTTAATTTTCATTTAATATATTTGGTTATTTTCTTTCTCTTTATTTAATATTTTTCGTCAGGTAAATGACTGGATATTAAAAAAAGAAAAGAAAATTTCTTTCATCTTGTTCAGGTTATGAGTTATGGAGCAAATTAAGTTCAATACCTAGGGTTCTACTGTATTAAAAAAAAATACTATAAAGTTATTTAAAGGAAATATTATACTAATCACCAGATTTTACAGGTCCATATTTCCAGCCTTCTGGTCGCACAACCATATCAACAGGAAGTTGCCGTATTAGTACAGAAGAAGTTTCTAAATGAATCCTTTCATGTTCCATTCCCATCATCAAAGCCCACTTAAATATATATACTTTTCATTCTTAAAATGTAATTACTACTAAGTATAATTATCTAATTCAACAATACAAGTTGTTAATTATAGTAATTTTAATAAAATCATAAGATTTATTATAATACACTTATCAAGGGTTAAGCTTTAAATGTGATAACAACAGATACCCATGGACTTTCCATATTGATGGGAAATTCTAATGGAGTGTCAGCAATAAGTTTTAGTATCACACTTCGAACAATCCTGCGATACTCTACAACTTCATGGACAGCCGGCCATTTGTAACTTCCACCCATGCGGTAGTTTTCCTATTTCAATGGAGTAAGTTGAATGAATGAGACAACTTTTTAAAATGTCATTACTTGATATTAGAGATAGCTGTTAGAACTTACAGTATCATCCCAGCTCATTTCATCAACACCAGTCTCAAACATAGTTTCAAAGTCTAAGTTGACACGCTCCTAAAAATAAAAATACAACTTTACTTTAAATAGATTTTCATCAAAAGAAAAATTCAAATTTCATTTAGCTCATTTTACAGAAAAATGTGTAAAGTTAGCATTTAACAATATTATGTTATATAAACATTTAAATAAATATGATGTATGATATATTCAATACCTTTATCAAACCTGCCAACATGAGCTTATTGATATAGACAGCAGCTGTGTGGGCATAATAAAATATCAGAGGTAGTCTTAAACGGTCTGGACATTTGTACATTACAGATTCATCTAGTTAGAAAAAAATTGTATAACCTAAATAACATCACAAAAATTAAGTATCCATAAAAATATGTTTGACAATAATTTCTTTTTTAAAAAAGCCAAAAAAAAGTATGATAGTAATAACCAATGTCTATAGTTGAGAACACATCTAACAGAATTTTTAAAAAATCTTCTTTAACAAAATCTCTTTCTCATGTGTTTCATCTGTTGTTTATACACTTCTCATATTTATTTAGGGTTTATTCTATATCATTTGATTTAACAGATTGATAACTGACTCTCCTGAATTAATTCAAAGCACCACACTTATAAATATGAATTTAGCAACCGTTATAGTTTTTTTTTACCTTTCAATCCAAGAAATAAGCTTTCATTGAGATCATAGCTGTTATTGAAATAGTCAACAATGTCTCTGAAATAAGACAGTCATTTTTTTTTCCTAATATAAATAAAAAATGCTTTCATAATTTTATTCTAAAATCATTTACTTATTTAATTAAATTCACTCCTAAGTTAATAAATTGTATAAACAAAAATTAAAATAATGATATTGTGGTTAAGTTTGTATTTTTGTTTTTTTAAATTTTAAAATAAGAAAAAGTCCACTTTCTTTGCAAACTAATGAGAAACATTTTTTTATCAGAGCAGCTGAAATCGGAGAATACATTGAGGTTATTTTTAAATATGTCTTTGAGACTTGTTTTCCAGTTTGTCTTGTATACAGAATAAGTATTTTTTGTAACCTCAGCATTGGTCCAATGTTGAATCCTAAGCATGTTGTGAATATGTTTTGGTTAAAACAATATACCATGGTAGTGAAGGCATAAAAACTTCAATGAACTTCAAATTTTGTTTATGTTAAGAAGACAAACCAGTAGTTTATTGATTTCACATCTAAACACATTATTTAACAAATTCACTAGCTAATAAATAATTTGTTAATATTTGTTGGCCTTAAATATAAATAAAATATTAAATTTAGCTCTCAGAAATTTTCTCACTAAGTTATCAATGGCTGAGTGCGTCAAAAGATATTGGCTCTGCTAATTCAGAAGAAATTTTTTCATTCAGAACAATATTACAGTATATAACAAAACATTTATGTGCTTTATTACAATAAGTGTGCATGCAGAGCTCAGAGGGAACTTGATTCAAGTAGTGAAATGACATAAAAACTATACATAAAAACACTTCTTTGTTTTCAAAGGTATATGACCAATTTAAGGTTGCAAAACAGCTCTTTAAGAATGAAATAATAACTAACTTTGAAGGTTAAATAGTTGGAAAGAAAACAAAAGTGGAATGGATGAAAAAGAAGTTAAACAACATCCTAAGAAAGAAAGACAGCAAAAGAGAGAAAAAACTAAAATTCATATCCAGAAGAGAATTAATGTAAAGCATCTTAGTAACATATAGTTTGTATTGTTCCTGATGTAATACAATTAAATAATGTATACAAAATACTATTATTCTTAATTCAAAATGCTTTATGATCATTTAAAGAATGTCATTCACAATTTTTAAATTGAGTGTGTAACAGTAGAAATTTATAAAACAAGCAATCAAGGTATTTCAATTATTTTCTAGATTTAAAATCATCAATATGCAAAAATTTATACTAAACTTACTGCTTGGTACAAGTAGATAGGTTTAGAGGTCTCAGAGAGGAAAATATTTTGCTTCCTGTGAGGATTTCCATCATTGTTATGGCAATATCAGAAATCTAGAAAAAATACAACCCGCAAACATACATATATAATGAATGCATATTATAATTATAGTTGAGCATTGTTATGCATGGTTTGAATATTCATAGCAATAAACAAAACTACTGAATAAATGTGCAAATTATGATTTTAAAATACAAAATTACCAATATGCTTTATCCTATTGACTAAACAACGACACACTGTAAAACCAGCTGCGTTTTTAAATAAAATGATAAATAATTGCAGGATAAAAAATATAGGAATATAGGATTTTTTTTTAGTTCAAATGATCTTTGATATTTAAAATAATCTGTCATAAGATAATGAAAGTAGTGCTGATACTGAATCAACCATTTGTAGACCATCAACATCGAAATCGTCACCCAAAAGCAGGGCTTGTTAATATATAAATAATAAATTAAGATACAAGTGACAACTACAGATCATTGGAAATAATAGACTGAAATTGCAAAGAAAAAGAACTTTACAAGCCTAAAGAAATAGTTTACATGATAACTTTTTGTACTTCAACATCTGCCTGGCCCTAGTCTAGGCCCAAAATATTAAAAAAACTATAACACTAATATATTAAACTATCAACTATTTCTTTCAAATTTTAGACCATTCACTTCTCTTTCATATAATATATAATACTTTGTTAATAGTTTAAAAATAATCTTAAAGTAACAGATTTTCTAAAACATATAAAAGTAGCATCAAATTTATCAAATGGTAAAAAAAAATTCCCAGCTAAAAAATTTAAGCAATATAAGGAAATGGAACATCACTTGAGGAGGCCTTGAAGGATCTGTTACAAAAACAAGGTGTAGATTACTAGAAAGAAGTCGATATTTGTTATATAATGACTTGTTTGGGGGTGGGGTACATTTTTGTGTTAAATAATATGACATATGTCTGGATATGATAATATGTGAACTGCCCCTAAATAAAGTGCGGCTATAAAAAAAAATATTTTTTTCATGGTACAATCAATTCTAAAAAATGAGTGATTTTCTCTTAAATTGTTGATTTTTTATAACAATTGCAAGCTTCAATTCAACGTTCGTTTATATTATTATAATTTTTAGATATATTAATACTAATATAATATATACTAGTATAAGATATACTCATATACTGTCAGTTGACTGAGTCTGAGGTTCAGTGCATACTTACAAAATTTAAATAAGTTTGAGTAAGATAAAAATTATTTATACCAGGTAACACTACTAAGTAAAATCCAAGACGTTAAATCGCATGTGGTATAATTTTATAAATAAAGTATAAATAGTATAATAAAAAGAAGGCACTTGTTACTCGACCCGAGGTTGGGGTCGACTACTAGCATATGTACAGTCGACCACAAGTTTTTTTTTTCTGTTTCCGGGGATTTTCGCGCAAATTGATATCTATCTCTATCCCTAACCCTATCCCTAACCCTAATCCTGAAAAAAAAAATTCTGAAAAAAAATAAAATTTATATATGTCATGTTCCTTATACCCTAATATAATTTATATATGTCAGTTCCTTATACCCTAATATAATGGTCACTTCGGGTCTTCTAACAAGTGCGTAAAAAGAACTTAAAAAATAATGGTAGTTAAATTTAAAATTGTGTAAAATTACCGAGCAAAAAATCGGCAAGTTGTCTAAGCCAAAGAAGTCAATGCAGAGTGTTGTTAATCAACGGAGTAAATTAATCGTACCTACTTTGATTAAATATAAGCCCGTTTATTTTTTAGTGATTGGTCGAACTACGGCCTTGTTTTGTCGGCTTGTGTTTTAACTCAAAGAGTAAATGCGGGTCATGAAATATAACTTTAATTACAAAACAATTAGGTCAATGTTTCATAACAGTAACAGAACGTTAAAAAATAGTTTCGAATAGTTTCGATAAAATAATATAAATAATAAAATAATATTAATCCGCGCAGCTTGTAGATTATCTGCAGCTTGGGTGCAATCAGTAGTATTTTGACGTTCTCCACCTTCGTTCCCCTTTGATTAATAAGAACCGAACTGGTACATTTTCATATACCGTACATCATTCTTTAAAGATTGATTAGTGACTTCCTGGACCAGATCCAGTGTACATTAAAAAAAAAAGTATTTACAACAATTAATTAAAGCGGTGAGTTGAAAAATTTCAACAGGTAAAAGAAAAACAGAAAAAAAAATAAGTTAGAAAAATTTGGGAGGAAAATAGTAAAGGCAAAAAAAAGTCAACAGTCGAAAAGTGAAGAGTTAGGCTATATTGCTCACTGTAGATCAGTAAATCCGCCGAAAAATATGCGGTGCGCCTCATTAGCCGCCGTATTTCGATCGCCGTTATATTAACTGTCGCATTACTTAATCTTGTTGCACATGACCTTGCTGACCATATCAGCTCTGTCTTGAAAAGCTTTTCTGTTGATCAAAAAATACTAGCTGCCATGTTGGTGCTGCAATTATGATAAAGACTTCAAAGCTTTTGAAGGTTGACTCTTATCAGCACTTTACAGCACACGTATTGCACCTTAATACTACCGACAGCATCAATAAAAATGAAGAATTTCAAGACCGTTATTATAGAAGACGATGAGGCATTCACAGAGGATAAAGAAATGATAAAGACCCTGAAAGAAGGCATGTCTTCAGTGTGTATATTGCTTCTTGTAGATGATCAGCTTAGTGCATCAATAATGGATGCTTCTGAGAGCAGCACTAACGCCATCAATGACAGTCATAGACACAATACAATGATAAGTCAGTGAAGGCATCATGTCCAACGCATTGGAATTCAACATTGATGATGATTCAGTCTATACTTGACTTGAAAAGATGATGATGATACAACTGTTTATTTCTGTTGTTTTAAATAATAAAAATTTTCCCCAAGTATTGTAAAATTGTTTTATTGCTGAAGTTTTATCAATTCAATATTGTCTAGGCGTCAGCCGAATTTTAGCCAAATATTTCGTAATCTGCCGAAAATCAGCCGCAAATGTCAATTTACTCAATTTATGGTCAAATTCGGCTACGCCGGCTATCAGCCGAAAAATTATGTCAGCCAGCCGAAACTTAAAAAATAATTCGGCTGGCAGGTCTAGATCAGTGGTGTCAAACCTTTTTGTAGCTCGGGCCAAATGAAACTTTCCCGAACATCCCGAGGGCCACAGGACCAAAATTGTTTTAGGAGTGTTACTACAACACTACCGATTCTCGAAAAAATGAAAATTATATTGTAGTATTAAATGTAATGTAAATGTAAACGAAATACAGTCATAAATGTACGTATATAATTGTAAAACTCAATTTATTACTAATTTACAGACATGACATATTAACATCATAGTAAACGATTTTTGCAAGCGAAAGTTACTTAGTATCTGTATCAGAAATAATGGCTGATCTAGAACCCGACGAAACTTGACATTGTTTTTTCCTAAATAATTGAGCAATATCCGGTTTTAAATCAACTACTAAAGCAACTCTGAGAATTGCATGTAAATTGGCTTCTGTCAAACGTGATATTAATTTTGTCTTTAACATTCTCATTTTGGAAAATATTTGCTCGCATAAGTAAGTGCTACCAAACAGAGCTAAAATGCAATGTGTGATTTGAAAGTTCTTGATAGAAATTTGGAGAGCTGTGCTTTGAAATCTTGTTTTTAAAGCTGTATGACACTGCAAATCAATAAGTTCCATTTGCAAGTGAGCAGGCGCCATGTCAGGTATGATTGCAAACGGGTTACTAAATAACTCTAGATTTGCTTCTTCTTCTCGAAAATCGGAGAATCTGCGTCAAAATTCATCAAGGACGGCATGCACTTTCATTGAATATTTCACTGAATCAAAAACAACATGTGATGTGTAAGCAGAGATTTTTGTTTTGTTCAAGTGCTCGAAGTGCTCGCAACATCCTTTCTCAAGCTGAGTAGCCCACAGCTGAAGTTTTGTTTCAAATGCACGAATTAAATCAAATGCTTCACATATGATTAAATCTTTGCCTTGCAACTTTGTATTCAAAACATTTAAATGTCCAGTGGGCAGGTAAGAAAAAAAATTTATAAAACAAATTCTATTTAATATTTCCAAAAAAAAAAAATTGGACGTTTGTTTGAAACACACTCAATAACATTTGTGGAAAGTTATTTTATGATATCTACAATAGGTTTTAAAAATTGGTTCTTTGAAAATTTTTGAAAATATGTCTTAAAATTACACTTTTTTACCCAAAAAAGTCACATAATACATTTTTAATACATTTTTTATATAATTTTTTTATTTCTTTGTTCATTAATTGGTATGTTGTATGCATGTGCCAAAAATGGCTAGTGTAGCTTAAAAAATAAAAAAAAATAGAAAAAAACAACTAGCAGAAACCTTAAATGGCCCATGGACCACCTTAACAAATACACCTCAACAAAACAGTCTGAAAAACTGCTTGTCATTATGTAGGCGATTTGAATTTTATTGAGTAACCTGAGATACAGGGGGAGGGAGAAGTTTGGGTAGGACAGCTTAGGACAACCATAGACGCTTCTCCTTCCCCCCCCCCCCACTCCTCAGTAAACATGACAAATTAACAGGCTATCCAAAAAGCTTGGGTTAAAAGCAAATAATAAATTCTATCGTGTACATTATATACTGTTGGCTAAGAACACACACATATCTTACGATGTTTTAAATGAATAATAGAAGAAAGTCCCCATTTTTAGGCACCACTGGAGACGTATTATAGGTGACTGGGACTCGCAGGTTGTCGAACCCGTAGCCCACAGCATGTAAGTCTAGCCCACAGCATGTAAGTCTAGCCCACAGCATGTAAGTCTAGCCCACAGCATGTAAGTCTAGCCCACAGCATGTAAGTCTAGCCCACAGCATGTAAGTCGTGCTGTAGCATGAAGATCCGTCTCGGTACCACAGTACATTCAACTCTTCGTTGAGTTCTGTGGAGTTCCCAAAGAGCCCATTTGTTTTTCAATTATTTAATTACTTTGGGTCATCATGTCATTATAATAATTTGATCACAGACTTATGGTGCGATTCTTTAAAACATGTTTTCTACTATATAAAAAACCTGAAATGAGGCTCTCATTCGTGGCCTCCCTTTGAATAAATATACATTATGTGAGTGAAACTAAACACAGGGACAGTACCAAAGGGGGCGCCTTAACGGATGATGCATAAACTGAATACATTGGGAAAACCGTGCAATTGTTTATAAACTGATTCTGTACCTAAATACTTTGTGTACATTTGAGACCGTTCACATATTATAAAACGCAAATGTGATAAAAAAAAATTTACCTTGTCCCCATTAAAACGTAATCTACAAAAAATTGAATAGCTTTCACTATTTGCAATAATTATAAATACAGAGACCATCATCGTAGGGGTCATTCTATTGATTTAACATTCCTTAACATCATGTAATACTTTTTGAATCCCAACCCCAAGACTTTCTGTAGTAACTAGTGAACAACACAGGCCCGTAGCGTGCGGAATGGGGGTATTGCCTGGCCCTTGCTGTAGAATGCCTGGCCCCTGCTGTAGAATTTTCACGCTACGGGGCTGGAACAACACTATAGTCCTGATCGGAAATATAATGGATGTCTATGTTTAAAATGTATTAGAGTTACCGTAATTGAAACTGTTAAATTTAAAGCACATAGATGTTTTCTGTTCAATTTGTTCCAATGATTTAAAATTCTGTCTTCTAACGCTTTTCTGCCCTTCAGATATCATTGCCAGGGTATTTCGCACTTCCGGGCACAATGTGATTTATATTTGTTTTTTATTCCAGTTCGAGTCGGTTACCGTTATTTGATTTGGTCAATAATTATCTTTCTACACTTCTATGGTGCTATACACTGTTTACTACAAGACACTTCTGTGGTGCAATACACTGTTTACTACAAGACATTTCTGTGGTGCAATACACTGTTTACTACAAGACACTTCTGTGGTGCAATACATTGTTTACTACAAGACACTTCTGTGGTGCAATACACTGTTTACTACAAGACATTTCTGTGGTGCAATACACTGTTTACTACAAGACACTTCTGTGGTGCAATACATTGTTTACTACAAGACACTTCTGTGGTGCAATACATTGTTTACTACAAGACACTTCTGTGGTGCAATACATTGTTTACTACAAGACACTTCTGTGGTGCAATACATTGTTTACTACAAGACACTTCTGTGGTGCAATACACTGTTTACTACAAGACATTTCTGTGGTGCAATACACTGTTTACTACAAGACACTTCTGTGGTGCAATACATTGTTTACTACAAGACACTTCTGTGGTGCAATACATTGTTTACTACAAGACACTTCTGTGGTGCAATACATTGTTTACTACAAGACACTTCTGTGGTGCAATACATTGTTTACTACAAGACACTTCTATGGTGCTATACACTGTTTACTACAAGACACTTCTGTGGTGCAATACACTGTTTACTACAAGACACTTCTGTGGTGCAATACATTGTTTACTACAAGACACTTCTGTGGTGCAATACACTGTTTACTACAAGACACTTCTGTGGTGCAATACATTGTTTACTACAAGACACTTCTGTGGTGCAATACATTGTTTACTACAAGACACTTCTGTGGTGCAATACATTGTTTACTACAAGACACTTCTGTGGTGCAATACACTGTTTACTACAAGACACTTCTGTGGTGCAATACACTGTTTACTACAAGACACTTCTGTGGTGCAATATATTGTTTACTACAAGACACTTCTGTGGTGCAATACATTATTTACTACAAGGCACTTCTGTGGTGCAATATATTGTTTACTACAAGACACTTCTGTAGTGCAATATATTGTTTACTACAAGACACTTCTGTGGTGCTATACACTGTTTACTACAAGACACATTTGTGGTGCAATACATAATTTACTACAAGACATTTCTGTGGTGCAATACATTGTTTACTACAAGACACTTCTATGGTGCAATACACTGTTTACTACAAGACACTTCTGTGGTGCAATATATTGTTTACTACAAGACACTTCTGTGGTGCAATACATTGTTTACTACAAGACACTTCTGTGGTGCAATACACTGTTTACTACAAGACACTTCTGTGGTGCAATACACTGTTTACTACAAGACACTTCTGTGGTGCAATATATTGTTTACTACAAGACACAACTGTGGTGCAATACATTGTTTACTACAAGACACTTCTGTGGTGCAATACACTGTTTACTACAAGACACTTATTTGGTGCTATACACTGTTTACTACAAGACACTTCTGTGGTGCAATACATTGTTTACTACAAGACACTTCTGTGGTGCAATACACTGTTTACTACAAGACACTTCTGTGGTGCTATACACTGTTTACTACAAGACACTTCTGTGGTGCAATACATTGTTTACTACAAGACACTTCTGTGGTGCAATACATTATTTACTACAAGGCACTTCTGTGGTGCAATATATTGTTTACTACAAGACACTTCTGTGGTGCAATATATTGTTTACTACAAGACACTTCTGTGGTGCTATACACTGTTTACTACAAGACACATTTGTGGTGCAATACATAATTTACTACAAGACATTTCTGTGGTGCAATACATTGTTTACTACAAGACACTTCTATGGTGCAATACACTGTTTACTACAAGACACTTCTGTGGTGCAATATATTGTTTACTACAAGACACAACTGTGGTGAAATACATTGTTTACTACAAGACACTTCTGTGGTGCAATACATTGTTTACTACAAGACACTTCTATGGTGCAATACACTGTTTACTACAAGACACTTCTGTGGTGCAATATATTGTTTACTACAAGACACAACTGTGGTGAAATACATTGTTTACTACAAGACACTTCTGTGGTGCAATACGTTGATTACTTACTACATGACACTTCATTGTGGTTTGACATAAACATCAAAATATAACCTTACATATCGCGACGTTCTTACATTAAGGGGGTTGGGGGGATGCGGCTTGAAAAAAGATTTCTTTAAGGGACCTGTAAAATGGTCCATTTTAAGTCTGTAAAAAGATAAATTATTTGAAACATTGGGCACCTCTGATACCCCCAACTGTCTAGACAAGTGTTATACCTGGCGTTGTGACTGGCAAAAATGTTCCGACACCTAGTTTGTCCGTCCATAAGAACGGCCGCTCTACATTAGGCCTATGTGTAAAATTGAAATAAACTTTTTGAATATTTCGTAATTTGTGTTCATGACTTGTAATAACAATGGCAGTTTTTGAAACAATTATTGGAATACAAATAGATTCATCTACAACCAAATGAACTATTTTATAGGACTTAACACTAGCGACAGTTTCTTTGTCCCTATAAACAAGTAAATAATAAAATAATGTACCCTCGCAAACATTTACTTTATTTAAATATTTACTCCAGTGGGGAATTTCCAGTGACCTGACAACCTATATTGGTACACGCTGAACTCTTTTAATTTTATAGAATGGAAGAACTAAAGCACTGAGAAATATTTTATCTATCGCTCTGTTCATGCCTGTGACCCATTTCTTTCATCACGTTTCACTGAGCTCAATACTTTGATTCATTTCATTTGCAGATGTTGAAAGTTGTGTGGCTGTGACTGTTGATAGTTGTGTGGCTGTGACTGTGGATGCTGAAGTTGTGTGGCTGTGACTGTGGATGTTGAAAGTTGTGTGGCTGTGACTGTGAGTGTTGAAAGTTGTGTGGCTGTGACTGTGGATGTTGAAGGTTGTGTGGCTGTGACTGTGGATGTTGAAAGTTGTGTGGCTGTGACAGTGGATGTTGAAAGTTGTGTGGCTGTGACTGTGGATGCTGAAAGTTGTGTGGCTGTGACTGTTGATGATGAAGGTTGTGTGGCTGTGACTGTGGATGCTGAAAGTTGTGTGGCTGTGACTGTGGATGTTGAAAGTTGCGTTGCTGTGACTGTGGATGTTGAAAGTTGTGTGGCTGTGACTGTGGATGTTGAAGGTTGTGTGGCTGTGACTGTGGATGTTGAAGTTTGTGTGGCTGTGACTGTGGATGCTGAAAGTTGTGTGGCTGTGACTGGATGTTGACATTTGTGTGGCTGTGACTGTGGATGTTGAAAGTTTGTGGCTGTGACTGTGAGTGTTGAAAGTTGTGTGGCTGTGACTGTGGATGTTGAAAGTTGTGTGGCTGTGACTGTGGATGCTGAAAGTTTTGTGGCTGTGACTGGTTGTTGAAAGTTGTGTGGCTGTGACTGTGATGTTGAAAGTTGTGTGGCTGTGACTGTGGATGCTGAAAGCTGTGTGACTGTGGATGTTGAAAGTTGTGTGGCTGTGACTGTGGATGTTGAAAGTTGCGTTGCTGTGACTGTGGATGTTGAAAGTTGTGTGGCTGTGACTAAAAAAATTCAGTTAACTAAACTATTCTTTATACCGTGTCTTGTAGTAGCTAGAGTACTGGATCAGATGATGTTTCTAAAACAGGGCCACTCGATTGCTGACACAGGGTCAACCTCAACTATATTGTTGCTAACACAAGGTCAACCCCAACTATATTGTTGCTAACACAGGGCGAATTCCGACTATCTTGTTGCTAACACAAGGTCAACCCCAACTATATTGTTGCTAACACAGGGCGAATTCCGACTATCTTGTTGCTAACACAAGGTCAACCCCAACTATATTGTTGCTAACACAGGGCGAATTCCGACTATATTAATGCTAACACAGAGCCAACACAGACTACAACAATATTGTTGCTAACACAGGGCCCTATTGTTGGTATCATTGGAAAGTTAGACTTCGGCTCCCTAATTAATTATCATGATAAGGTTACTAATCACGGGCCCTATGCACACGCACACGCCAGGCGATTGACCTAACACTGTAATAGCGTGTACTTGTACATTGTAGAGACATCGCTCAATTCGATGAAGTCAGAAACTTTTTTAACCTAAATTGTGAATCGGGTCATAAAGAGAAAAACATTTTCCATAAGATAAACGATATTTTTATCTGGTTAAAAAATTTGTATAATATTAACATTTTTCTTATAAAAGCAAATATGTGTTTGAAACAGATTTTTTTTCTGCCTGCTAGCAGAAACCTAGTCTCTTTGTTACTTAGGATAAAATTTATAAATTGAATTATTTTTCGGTCTATTGAGGGCCAAGCAATGTAGATAGCGGTGTCTCACCTTCTGGAGATTTCAACATTGGTAGCAGACTCACCTTCCGGCCTTTATCAAATATTTAGTATTCAGTTGGTAACAGACTCATTTAGTATTCAGTGTGTAACTGACTCATTTAGTATTCAGTTGGTAACTGACTCACCTTCCGGCCTTCATTCAAACATTTAGTATTCAGTTGGTTCAATCTACTTGCGGCGAAAATTTATTATTTTATTTTATATGTTCATTAGGGAATAAAATGTCTCTAGTACTTAATATATTAATGTTCATTTCGGAACTGTTATCAGGACTGATTAGTCTCATAGAGCTACCACCTCATCCAGTTACTTATCTTGGACTGTTTCAACTCTCAGATCCACATGATGTCGTTCATACAATCAACAAGATGCAGTTATCGAACATCCAATGTAACAAGATGCTGGTATCGTACTTTCAATGTTTAAATTAAATACAATCTAATAAAAAATAACCCACATCTATAAATGGTAATTGTTTTTTGATTCGTTGTTTATTATAATTATGTGGGTGTGGTGACTAGGACAAACTCCCCGGACGCTGGGGGGGGGGGGGGTATTTGCCATGAGATATATCTAAAAATACGGTTTCCTGCACTCAATGACTACTTGACCCAAGCCATGACACCTGCCCCAGGTCCCGTGCACTGCCAATGTAGAATATTTTAAAAGTTTATTAATCAAAACAACAACAACAATGAGATGTTTGTTTGCTTCTTGTGTTGTTGTTTGGGAGATAAGCAATCTTTGATTTCAATAAGCAATCTTCCAGCCTTTAGCATTCAAACCTGAAGTCGTAGACTAAAAATGTTTGACTGTTTAGGTCTGTACACAGAATTGAGTGTTACATCAAAGTTAAATGTTTGACTATTTAGGTCTGTACACAGAATTGAGTGTCACATCAAAGTTAATCAGGGCTTCGCTAAAGTTTTAATGTTATTCACAATACATTGTGGCAAATGCATGAACTGGTAGCCTAATTGTCATCTCTTCAGGGTAGTGCATAGTACAGGGTGGCTGGTGGGAGGGGGGGGGGAGTATGTCTCCAATTGTAGGTGGAAAAACTCGGACAAAACACCCAATAGTCCATATTATTGATACTTCTATATATAAGATCTTGACCATGGGCTTTGGGAAATGTTTGTCGATATAAGAGATTATGTCTATCAACACAGTATATCAATAGCCATGTTCCTATGTAGTTTTACCTAAATAAAAGATTGGCTTTCGACCACTGTGGTTCCTATGCTGTTTGATTTACCTTCTGCTATAAAATGTGTGTCAGGCTGAGAATTAAAACTATTACTTTTGTTTGTTTTGCATGGTAAGATCGGCTTCCTGTCGATATAAAGTTAACAAGGGATTGACTTTTGACCACTGTGGCTCGAAGGGCTAATGCAGCTTTATGGGGTACTTTGAAAAAAAATCACTTAAAAATACGTATTTAAATATACTAGCTGTACCCTGCAAAACCTTTTGCGTAGAGGTAAACTATTGTTTAGCTTTGATACATATTTTCAAAATATTTTTTTTTAGTTATGAACGAAATTAAAAATATAATTAGTTGTTTTTCTTTTCCTTACAACATCCTAAAGTTTAAATTATTTCAATGAAAAAAAGTTTTAAAAAAATTGTCAAAGAGATCTAATTAGTTGTTATTACTTTTCATTATAACAACCAAAAGGATAAATTATAACAAAAAAGAAAAAAAAAACAAAAAACAATGTCCTTGAGAGGAATCAAACCTGTTTAGCCAGCATATAAAGATAATCATCCAGCCATTCAGTCACCACCTCACATACACTAATTTTAAATTTTAATGCATTATGATAAAAGTCACTCGATTATTTTGCACTTCCACTTGACTGATATAATGATAATCTTTTTGTAATTTAAAAATAAATCAAAGCCCTATTTATTTACAAAAATGAAATATTGTAGTAGCTGAGATCTTAATTGTATAGAAATTGGCAGAATTTCTTTTTTTAAGTATTATATCGACTTTTAAAAAGAACTTTATTTACGAAATTAGTTACGATGACGTCGGAGAATTTTCGATTATTAGATATATAGATTGATTGATTGGTAGATAGACAAACAAATAGTAAGGACAGTGAAAGTAGGTCAGGATTGATGCTTAATACCAGCAGCGTGTAGAGAGTACTGTAGACCAGTGCTTCTCAAAGTGGTGGGCCGCGGCCCCCTAGGGGGCCGTGGACTGTCCGGAGGGGGGCCATGGAATTTCGAAAAATTATAAATTTAAGCAATCTAAACCAAAAAAAAAAAATAGGGGGGCCGCGACATATTGATTGGCATTCCACTGCTGTAGACTACTGTAGAGAGACAGGAGGGAAGATGAAGGAGTGGAGAAAGGAATAGTTTTTGTTAGTTTTAGCAGACGAGGTTAGATACAGGGCTCGGCGGCAAGTGTAATTTTTGTTAAGGTTTAGGAGGTTAGTTCATTAGAAATAAACGAGGGAGTTAGGAAGAAGTGTGCTATTGTGTTGGTGGAATGGACAATTAATATAGTAATTTATCGTGTAGACGTGATTAAATCAATTATGTTCACTGTTGGATAAAGATAATTAGTGTATATAAACTGTTAATTAAATAATTAGAACATATTATAATAGTGCACTGGTGGCCAAATTAGGCTCTTCAAGCATTAATGTCTCATATTTAAAACCTTAATAAATATTTAAAACTAAATTTTAAAACAGAAAACACGGAACGATCTTCAGCAGACGGACGGGTCAATTGCCTGTCAATATGAGAGATCATGCATATGTAAATAACAAACCGCATTATATTGGGATTCTTTGTAAATGTCCACTTAAAAATTTAATAACAATTGTTTAGTACACACACACAACAAAATAAATAAATGTAAGTTAAATATTAGCCTACATTTCATTAAAAGTGGGGATTTTGTCCTTTGGAGGTTTCAATCACTTCTCTTGTACGATATTGGACCAGTGTTGCACCGGCGGCGGAACGAAATGTTTTAAGGGGGGGGGGAAGCCAAAATTTAAGGAGGGGGGGGGCAAGACAAAATATGATCGAAAGACACATTTTACCCCCTTAATTCAATAATAAAATATTGTAATTCTGTAACAAGTATTTAATTGATATTATTAAAAAATAATATATTAAAAAAATAAAAATGAACATTGAGCACTTCTATCGTCAACTGATTCGTAATGTCAGTTTGTTTACAAATTTAATAGTGAAATTAGATCAGAAAATTACTGATAATTATCATGAATAATGATGAATATAAAACTAAACCGGAAACGGGAAACTCAATAAACAAAAAGTAATTTATGAAAAGATAATAAATAATTGTATTTTCTTTAAAAATTACATTTGCCGTCATTCGGTAGATGACAATACTTCTCTATACTTATAAGACGCATTTGCTGTCTGTCTGTTCCCTTAAAACTCAAGATCCAGACAACCAAATAACGTGAAATTTGGTACACATACACATAATTACACGGTGAAGGTTCTTAAACAGGTTTTTGTTCCATCTCAATGGGTACTTTAATTGTAATTATTATTTTGGATATCAAAGACATGAAAATTGGCAAACTTTTACCCCGATTTCAGGTTTTACGAGCTTCTCTCCCACATAGCTAACTTACTATAAATATGATCGGTACGGGGAACCAAATATCACATTACTTACTACATTATTACATTCCATTCCTTCTAATCGGTTGGCAACAAGTTAAATCACAACTTTTGATAATTAGTAGAAACTAGTAAGTACTGACTTGTTCTTACATGATTTTGGCAGCAAACGTGATCTTTGATTATTAAATTTTCAACTTCAAGCTCAGACTTTTCAGCCACTATATACTCTGCCACTGTTGGAAAATTGTCTATGATTACTTGCTTCCATATTTCTGTCAATGTTTCGCCAGCGTGTTTGAATTGTTCGACCTTGTGTGTCAAGATGGCTTCCATAATGTTTATGTGACAAAAGCAGGGTTGTTAACAATACTAAAAAAAAATATTGGCAATACCAATACCAATACAATTTTAAAACCAGTATTGCAATACCAATACAAATACTATTTTAAAACCAGTATTACAATACCAATACCAATATTTATTTATTATTGCCAATACCAATACCAATATTTGGGTCATTCGATGAATAAAACGCAAATACGTAATTCATTGCTCTATATCACTTACATCGATAAACGATAACAACATTTTTGGCTAATTTAGAAGACGTATTTTTAACCAAATTTTATTCAATAGTTAACACTTGCTTCATCAGTTTCACTCAAAGCATCCAAAAGTCGTTGACAACATAATAAACTACTATTAAATAAGTCGGCATACCTTAACGTCCTTTAGCAACAAGATTTTTAATATGTATGATGTACACATATTGTGAATGAATGAATCAATCAATGGATGGATGGATGAAGCAAATGACTGTCATAGAAAAGCAAATGATACTTAAACAGTTAAACATCACACTATAGTAAAAGCAATCAGACCGAGTCAGTGGATCGCATTACATCTGGAAAACTAACGATGAATTCCAGTAGAGTTCACAGGGTAACGCCACCTAACTTGCAGTTACCACTTAGCCAGGCGAAGAAAAGTAACCATTTCAAAATGCGCACTGCTCAGTCGTGAACGAAGAGGGGAAAATGTTCGTCCTCCTAATGCAGCGGTCGGGGAACTTTTTAAATCAATACCCCAAAATATTTTTTTGTAAGTTGATATTACCCCACAGCAAATTAAAAATACATACTTTTTACTCACAAAAGTTTAATTTTTACCCCAAAAAATTTTACTTTTACCCCATTTGGGGTAATTTACCCCGGTTCCCCGACCGCTGTCCTAATGAAAACAGCATCGCTTGAAGGAAGTCCTGTATTCAGGTATATTTATATTTTACGGATATGTGGATAGGCATCCAATGATGCAATACGGTCTGAAGTGTCTGCCAAGTAATTATTAATTTCTTGATTCACATCAGTGATTGTGAAACGCGTAAATTCAGTACTTCAATAAGATGCGAACGCTGCAAATCATCATCCATCCAGTCCAACTTGAATTTGGGATGTACAACGGATGCTAGCCGAGCATCAATGCTGTCAAACATGTTTGCAAATCTTCTATCGATGGCATTCAAAAGACATGAAGCTAATGGAGAACAAACTACGAGCCGATCATTCTTTCCTTGATCAAGAAACACTTTTAACTGAGCCTTCATCACGACAAGTGTTGATAAAAGGAAACCAAGTCCAATGTCTTTTTTAGTTTCACCCTGCAAAATATCTAATCCACAGCAAACAGGCTTCATAACAGCAACATACTCTTTAACAAATGTTTTCTATACAGGCTGTAGTCTTTTGATATCAAGTTCATCACAAAGTTTGTCAACAACTTCCATGTCACTTACACAGAGAATGTTGTAAACTCTGGTGACAGCATCATACATTGAATTCCACCGGGTTTCACCAGGTGTTACCAAAAGCATACCAAGTGATCTGCCTGATGATACTTTGCAAATAACAATAAACACTCAAGAAAATTATTTAATGCAACCGGAAAAAAGCTTGGAAAGAATAGCAAATTCCATAGAAATCAATTTACTTAGAGTACTCACTGGTCAATGCTCATTGCCACAGATATCATATATGATTTCTATTATCATTCATTGCTCAGCCTCATTCAAAAATTGTTTGGCAATGTCACTCGCAAGATGGCGACACCAAAGAAAAATGTATTATATTTAGCTTTATTCACAACCAGTGTTGTAGAGAACTTATTGAATATTGCTTTAAGTATTGGTTAAAAATCAATACCAATATCAAAAATAATTATTGGCAATACCAATACAATATCAAATTTCAAGAAGTATTGCAATATCGTACCAATACTTAAAAAAGTATTGGCAATACTGCCAATACCAATACAATATTGCAATATTAACAACCCTGGACAAAAGTAGTCCCGACAGCTCTCGACTAAGAGGAGCCATTCGCCTTTCGACTCAATTAAACGCACTTCTACCAGGCGAATTCGTTGATACGAACATTGCAACATTGCGTCAATGTTTTGCTTTACAAAATGATGGATGGCCACATCAATAACTTTTTGATACATTGGATTTTCATCAGGTCCGCCATCCACAGACATAATAAGAATCGGTTTGATCAACTTGTAGCTTGGATCCTTTGTAACAATGGCAAACTCTTCCAATTCAAGTAGCCTTTCATAGTCCAGTCCATGGCTATAAGTTGATGATGAGCTGTACTTATCTGATCTGATGGCTATGTAAGTTGGGTCTGCATATGTTACAGCTTCGGGTTTACCTAAACCGTCTTTTTGGAATTCAATGCCAGCATTAACAGAGGATATGAGTTTGTGTCTAGATTCTACTACCCACTACCCAGTCGTGATCAGGCAATGTAATGCGGTATTCGGCATGCATTAAAAGTGAAGCTTGCTTGTTAGCTGCTGTCAATCCAATGGGGGACTCTGGCTTTATCATCTTGACTGATGAAGCATACTTCTAAAGGTCCCAACAAAGAAGCAACTTCCTCTGGGTGATTCAGAGTAGATGTACAACATCTACCATCAATGTGTTTTAGTGTAAATCATTTTGTGCTCGAAATAACTTCACTGACACAGTTTTTGCATGGCGTTTGCCTTCCGATGATAAACTTCTTTTTGGCAAGAGCCGAGTATAATCAGCACTTCTACTTATTTGAAAACCTTGAATCTTTAATTGTTCTGTCAAATCATCGCGATTTCTAACACTACGATAAATATCACTGTCTTGTGTCGCGAGCAGCAGACCCATACAATGCAACGTCAACAATGGTTTTTAAAAGGAGCCGCTGGTCATCTTCAATTGTTGGTCGACCAGCTTTCTGTCGGATCTTCAGTTTACTGCTGACGTCAGGATTTTGAGCACAAATTTAAGCTGAATTTTTTCTTTTCTTCTTTTTTCGGTATATCTTCTGCTTTTCTTGTTTATATTTCTTTCTTTTCAGTTTCTTTTCTAGCTCATCAACCTTAATTTTTAGAGCATTTTCGAAAAAAAAATGCTCTATTGTCCCCGTTTTGTCTGTCTGTCTGTCTGTCTGTCCGTCATCACCCTAGATTTCAACAACCATAAGTCCTAGACCCATGATATATATATCATTTTGTAGGTCTTGGCCTGCCAAGTGTACATCAAAAGTCCATTTCGCGATCTGACCTCTGAGATCCAAAAAAGGGGGCGTTTTAAGTACCGTTTTTGCTTATAGTTTAAATATAAATAATAAAAGCTAATCAAAGGGGCGTAATCATTATTTATTTTTGTAATAGTTATTCAACATGAGTACTTCCATCTCTAAATTTATCAAAATTCATGCGCGTGGAGCAATATTTATGGCTGTAACCCGGGGAAAAAAAAAACGGATTTCGTCCGGCGAAAATGCTCTAAAATGTCCTTTGTCCGAAACGGAAAAGACTTAAATTGCTTGTTTTTAGTTCCTTTTCCTGTTCTGAACTCAAAACACCACTTTATTTTCGTTTATACAAGCCAATCAAATCGCTCTTGAAGATGCTTATCTGACCCTGTAATTCATCTTGTACTTTTGCTTTGTATTTTACAGATTTTACATGAATATAGTTAGTTTAATTAAAATACTGAAGGTTGGGTGAGTGTGTAATACAGGACTACAAACGCTGCTTAATTTTCCTTTATTAAGTAATTATATTAAATTTTAAAAAAGTAACATTGTTGATGTCAACTTTTCTTGACCCCCTCCCCCTTCCCCTTGTCAACAATTGTCAAAAATGTTTAGATTCCCCTTCCCCTTATTTTGTTGACATAATTAATGGACAACCCCTTAGGCTTAGATCAAAAAAATATAGAAAATAAACATTGAGCGCCCATTGGTATATCTTGTATTAATGAATGACAAAGTTTTAACACTAAAATATTTTAAACTTTGTATGTCTTTCAACTCTATTCATTGTTAATATTAGTTATTCAATACTGTCGCTCAAACCTTTAATCTGTCAATATAATTTCAATGAACATAAGGAGACGTTAATTTATATTCTATGGGGCTGTCCATTATTTATGTCAACAAATTTCTGGCGAATTTTACCTCCCCCCTCCCCCTTGTCAACAACTTGTCAAACTTCCAGAGACCCCCCCTATAAAATTACGTCAACATTTGCTTACACCCTGTTACGTTGTTATTTTCAAATATGTAGCGTTATTATATCTTATACTTTACAAGGCGTAGGATCGCCAAATATGTTACGTACACACTTCTCTAATACATATATATCAACAGCAACACTGGTATTTAAACTCAAAAATCCAACTTTAATTGCTTCTAAACATAGGTGAATATATATGTATATACAATATAAGTCCTTTGTCTAATGATGTCTACTTAAACAAATGTCACTACAAGTTTACAACTAACTCTTAGAATCTTAGAACTATCTAAACTACTCTACGTCTAACTCATATGACTGTCAGCACCTTACTAACTCAACTACTGCTATTCATGTATTTATAAGGTCGGGGCGAATACGTTGGTGCAACGTTTGGGGGGGGGGGGGGGGAACGACGATGTCTGTCACCGAAATGTTTGGGGGGGGGGGGAAGAACGTCAGTGAAACGATTGGGGGGAAGGCGACGTCGATGAAACGAATCTACACACACATAGCGGCTGGAACCTTGACCCTGTGGTGAACTGGGGTTGGTGGGGGAGAAGGGCAATTCTACATGTCACACCCCCGCCCCTAAAAAAAAGGTGGCTTCCAAAATGTTTATGTGGCAAAATTAGTAGAAATTAGTAGTTTAATTAAAATACTGAATGTTAAGCGAGTGTGTAACACAGGACTACAAACGCCGCTTAATTTTCCTATTTCTTAAGTAACTATATTAATTTTTTAAAAAGTAACATTGTTGACGTCAACTTTTCTTGACCTCCCCCTCCCTTGTCAACAATTGTCAAAAATTTTCTCCCCCTCTCCCCCCTATTTTGTTGACGTAATTAATGGACAGCCCCTATGGAGTGATCCCTCCTCAATATGTGGGCTGTTCCTAGTATGGCAACCTTCTGAAATTCAGATATATTAAATTATCCTGGTACATTATCGACGATGTTACCTAAATCTTTTTAAACTACACCTATCGCTAGTTCGATACAACGATATTGCGCACAGTGATGGCTCTCACCACAATCTCTCGACCTCAATTTCTAGGTCGTTGTACTGTTTCTGTCCATAGTAACAGCCATATCTATAAGTTGGCAAGTCTTATCTATTTTTTCTCTGGCCTATCAGCCAATAACTATATTATGCAAAAATATTCACACACAAAAATGCATATTGTCAAATGGGGCGTGAGACGGGGTGTGTGATGTCCCTGTAAGGATGACAGTTTCATCCCCACCATAGCCTATATATAGTTCAGTGCCATGTAGGCACCACGGGAGATATCGTAGAAACTTTCACCATGATCTGAAATATTCATTGGTCCTCACCGATCGAACCAGGGACCCTCTGGTCGACAGATGAGGCTTTAACGCACGACCATCCTCTTCCACCCCTCCCCCCAGTGAGCCACCGTAACACTCTCTCTCTCTCTCTCCCCTCTCTCTACCAGTCTCATTATCCCTAAACAAACTGTCGTTTAATGACAGTCATGCATACCACGTTAATTTAACTACCATACAATCACCTTCCCATCCCTCAATTATCCCTAACTTATCCCTAGTGGACGACGTCACTTAAACTAGTAATTTTGTGGCTACAGTAGTGGATGACGTCACTTAAACTAGTCATCTTGTGACTACTGTAGTTGATTATTTGTATAGAACCGTTATTGGGTTTTTGTGAGCCCTGGGCATAGCAGAGTCGCAGCATGAAATATTGGGGCCCCAGACAAAATATGCCAACGGGGCTCTAATTGCCCCCTCCTAATTTCGCAGCTAAATAAATAAAAATTTCGAAAATGGCCGAAGTGATTTAGAAATATATGGGGACCATAGGCAAAAGCTCCTGTCGGAGGCACTCTGGCATCGGATTTAATAGGAATTGTCTCTGTCGTTGGGCACTTAACCAATTGTCACTGTCATTGGCCACTTAACCAATTATCACTGTCATTCGGCACTTAACCAATTGTCACTGTCATTGGGCACTTAACCAATTGTCACTGTCATTGGGCACTTAACCAATTGTCACTGTCATTGGGCACTTAACCAATTGTCACTGTCATTGGGTACTTAACAAATTATCACTGTCACTGGGCACTTAACAAATTGTCAGTGTCATGGGCACTTAACCAATTACTGTCATTGGGTACTTAACCAATTGCCACTGTCATTTGACACTTAACCAATTGTCACTGTCATTGGGCACTTAACCAATTGTCACTGTCATTGGGTACTTAACCAATTGTCACTATCACTGGGTACTTAACCAATTGTCACTGTCATTCGGCACTTAACCAATTGTCACTGTCATTGGGCACTTAACCAATTGTCACTGTCATTGGGTACTTAACAAATTATCACTGTCACTGGGCACTTAACAAATTGTCAGTGTCATGGGCACTTAACCAATTACTGTCATTGGGTACTTAACCAATTGCCACTGTCATTTGACACTTAACCAATTTTCACTGTCATTGGGCACTTAACCAATTGTCACTGTCATTGGGTACTTAACCAATTGTCACTATCACTGGGTACTTAACCAATTGTCACTGTCATTGGGCACTTAACCAATTATCACTGTCATTTGGCACTTAACCAATTGTCACTGTCATTGGGCACTTAACCAATTGTCACTGTCATTGGGTACTTAACAAATTGTCACAGTCACTGGGCACTTAACAAATTGTCACTGTCATTGGGCACTTAACCAATTATCCCTGTCATTGGGCACTTAACCAATTATCACTGTCATTTGGCACTTAACCAATTATCACTGTCATTGGGTGCTTAACCAATTGTCACCGTCATTGGGCACTTAACCAATTGTCACTGTCATTGAGCACTTAACCAATTATCACTGTCATTCGGCACTTAACCAATTGTCACTGTCATTGGGTACTTAACCAATTGTCACTGTCATTGGGTACTTAACCAATTGTCACTGTCATTGGGCACATAAACAAGTGTCACTGTCATTGGGCACTTAACAAATTGTCACTGTCATTTGGCACTTGACCAATTGTCACTGTCATTTGGCACTTGACCAGTGGAGATGCTTGGCGATTGCATAGTTGGCCTACCCATAGAAAGAATGTGATTTTAGTGCTAAATGATTGTGTAGCGCAATATGACTGTACTAGTTGAAAAGCCTGCTGAAGCTGGCTGCTTGCTACCTGCGATATAATAAGAAATCCTTGTTGTGTTTAGATTTCCAGTTTTGGAATTCCCCAGACTATTTTTAGCCGAGCTTGCGAAGTAACTCCCCTTTCCCACATAAATAAAATCCTCCACATCTCACCCCTTCCCCCGTTTGGAATTCCCCAGATTATTTTTAGCCGAACCAGGGATCACACGTCGACTACGTTAGACGATTATGTATTAGATTTCCTGTATGATTAGTAGCACTATATGATTTGCACTTACGTTCAAAACAGTCAACATCAATCACTATATCAAATGACATCACTTACCACTATATTAATAAAAAGCCCTGCCAGCTAAAAGACAAAGAAACCAAGATAATTTATCGTTCGGATTCAGATGTTGAGATCATTTTTGAAACTTTCCCACATGTTCCCTTATCGCTACCTTGACCTTAACTTTTCCTTCAACATAATTTTTATTTTACCCCAACACATGAGAAATCTTCGAACCTTCTGACTGATGTCAGCAGCAGGACAACATAATACTAGGATATAATAGATATAAAACAACTGGGCGCAAATAGACTAGACGCGGCTATGACTATGGTTCGTTCAATTATAACTTTAACGTCAAAAAATATTACCCCCCCCCCCATGTCAACAACTGTCAAACCTTTTCAGACCCCCCCCCCCCAACGTTATTAACGTAATTAATGGACGAGCCATAGCCTAGTTCTGCAAATTACATGTCTAGGCTATATTTGTATAGGTGACCTAGTTTTGTGAATGATATATCTAGACCAGTGATGCTAAACCTTTTTTCTGTGGCCCATTATTGTCTGCCAAAAACATTTGGAGGGCCAAAAATATAATTTGTATATATGTATGTATATAATGAGATGCTATTTTTTAAAACTTGTTGGGGGCCAAAAAATTATCATAAAGGGCCAAATTTGGCCCGCGGGCCAGTATTTTAGCATCGCTGATCTAGACTATACATGTGTCAGTGTAGTGGCGTCACTATGGTTGATGTCACCCGGTGCGGAAAACTCAGGGTGTCCCCTGATTGTTTTGATTTACAGTGCCACTGCCGCTCACAGCTGTTCAGCTCCCGGTTAACCCCCTCTCGTCCATGGAAAGTCGCACAATCCCGAGAGAAATACACAACAGTAAATAAAAAGGAAATAATTTAATGTTTCTCGAGCGGCCCAGTACCCTTTGATCCACGGACCGGGGGTTGGGGGCCCCTGCACTAGACCATAGATAGTCACCTATAATTGTAATGTTTACATCCAATAGGTCCACAAGTTGATGAGTTTTAATTATGTTAGATAAAAAAAAACAAATTACACAAAATAATTTAACATGAAAGCATTTTAGAAATGCAACAACCAGTAAAACAAAGTCAAATTATTGTTATTTTGAAAATAAACTTTATTTTAAATTTTCCTTTCCTGGTCTGCGAATCTGTCAATCTATATTGTCTGTAATGTCTGTGTCATTGTAACATGTCCAGGACTGAATTCAGCATGTTAAACATCTATCTTGTCTCTAAATGTATGTCATTGTCAGTAATTGTCACTACTTAAAAAAATCCTACTTTTAAAGACTGCTGTAAATATTTTAAAATACATAAAAAAAATTTCATATAAAAATGAGCTTTTATAAAAATGCACAGAAAGGTAATAAAATAATACATTCAAGCATAAATATATTTATAAAAATTATCAATACTAAAAATGTAAGTGTGGGTAACATCTAAGTTAATAGCTAATGTATTTATTTATTGCTACTTTTCAACCAATATAAAGGCATATTTAGTAAACTATATTTAAATCAAACACACAGTGATATTTGAATCATTTTATACAAAGTCAACTATGCTGATTTAGAATATGTAAGTGCTTTTGCTAGATTGGCTCTATTTTTCGAGATAATTAAAATTAATG
>JAGDYQ010000147.1:185549-205577 GCA_021962125.1 Bulinus truncatus
TGCCTGTTAAATCTTTTTCAAATGCAAGCAGGAAAAGATTGTAGACGCTTTAGTAACATTTATCTGCGATATGGGGTGAGCATTCGTGTGAGGAGTTGAGAAACTGCTCTCACACACGGCTGTTGAAGCGTCAAATGCCAATGCTGCCCAAAATACCCAGAAGTGAACTTCAATAAGATTCAATCTTTTATGCCCAAAAATGAGATAAGCTATATATGTAGAAGTAAAATAGCCTGAATGATTGCCAAAATATAAACTTTAAAGTTTTTATTATTATTGATGTATTAAACAAAATGATTAATCGTTTTACTAACCCGTTATTATTAAAATTTTGTCCAAAAAACTCAAATCATGCACAGGGGGGCTCAGGTCATGCACGGGGGCTCAGCCCCTAGCTTCCCCCTCTGGCTACGAGCCTGGTTACACTCGCTTAACATTCAGTATTTTAATTAAACTAACTGTATTCCTACTAATTTTGCCACATAAACATTTTTGGAAGCCACCTTTTTAGGGGGAGGGTAATCAAATGTTGACGTAATTTTATAGGGGGTCTCTGGAAGTTTGACAAGTTGTTGACAAGGGGGAAGGGGGGGAGGGTAAAATAGCCAACAATTTGTTGGCATAAATAATGGACAGCCTCAAAGACGATATATATATATATATATATATATATATATATATATATATATATATATATATATAATTGGCGTGATTATTACTTTTCTATATACTTGTCTGAATAACTAATTCAATAGACATATATACTAATGCTTAATAGATCTGTTACAATTAATTATAATTCTTTCGTAAATTAAATTGGCTTGTTTATAATGGCAATGTTATGCTATGATATAATGGCACACTAATTTGAATCCAAATAATGTATTATATTGTGTAGATTAATGTGCCTTAATTTGAAATAAAATTTGTAATCATGCGTTAATTTCGATCATTTTTTAAATCGAATTATAACAGCTCTAATACACTGTAGTACCTCCAACTTAACACTGGGGGTGAGGGTGTGCGAACTGCGACGGTGGGGTGGTGAATCTACTTAATAAGTGAACGGACCTTAACTTCAAATTGTTGAGTGAAATTCGTTATTTATCGATTTGGTGGACTTACAGCATTTTGGTCAAATAAACGCATTTAAGTGTTGCGTTTAAAAATTCTAATCGCAATTTTTTTACACGATAATCGCAAATTAACGCAGTTTTAATCAACATCTAATATATATATATATATATATATATATATATATATATATATATATATGAGTGTGTGTGTGGGTGTGTGTATGTGTGTGTGGGTGAGAGAGAGAGGCCTGGGCAGGTTCATATAGTCCTCGAGGCCGATAAGTTTATACTTGAATTTGAATGGTAAATGTACTAAGTTGTTTGTAGAATTTAAAAAAAAAAAGAAAAATTTCAACTTAGCTTCGAAAATAAAAAGTTAAAATAATACCAGATAATTTTACTACAAAGAGGAATATTATAAATGGCATAATGACGGCATGAGTGGTACTGGGGAAAAAACTGCGTAGGCTACTATTGGAGGCTGAAGTCCAATGTCGACTCTGTGCCGTCATTGTTAGGAGGTTGAGGAAACAGTGGATTACGCGCTTATCGGAGTGCCCCAGGCTGGCAGACCTCGGGGTGGACCAGGCGAGTAACTTGCTCGCCATATAGCTGTATGCCTTTCGGTCATGCCGAGAAACACATTAAGGATTTAATCTCAAAGGCTCTAATTTGCAGGAACTAAGTCTCGTCACGCGATGAGTTAAGCGGGAGAGTTCAGAAAGAGAATGGACGAAAGAAAAATTCGCATTTCAAAGCATGTTAAACTTTTAAGACGTTTAATACATTTAGTTTTTTTTTTTTTTTCAAAATTGTTAGACTTTTAAGGCGTTTGGAATTCGAAAAGGGGTGGTGGCATTTTTAGAGTCCGCTCTGGACGGCACAAAATCTATTTACGACATTAGAAGCTTAGATATATGATTGGAACTAACAACGTATTTCTTGTAGTTAAGCTACATTTGGGGTTCAAACTTGCCGCTAGTGTCGTCTCTTGTACAGACATTTTGTATTTGTGCAAAGAGTACCTTGCCGCCAGTGTCGTCTTTTGTACAGGCAGTTTGTATTTGTGCAAAGAGTAACTTGCCGCTAGTGTCGTCTCTTGTACAGACAGATTTGTATTTGTGCAAAGATCTATGACTTGATTGTCTATTTTCATAAAAAAAAGCTTGGATAGCTTGAGCCCATCTGTATTTAGTTCGGACCGTTTGTATTTTCGCCCCCACCCTTTTTCCAATTTCTGCTCTATATTTATTCGTACTTTTCACTTATTGTCCTAATATGTCAAGAATTTATTTCATAATTAATAGCTTACCTGCTTGATTGGTATTGAAACTTCCTGATTTTGTCGCAGAGGCCTGTGCAATTAATTATTTTATAAAGCATTTCTTGTCAACATAAGCTTTGAAGGTGCAACATTTAAAAACAAATAAGGTACATTCTGAACATATGCACCACTGTTTAATTTTTCTTGATCCATCAGAAGAAAGAATGCACATGTTAAGATAGCTTTCTCTCGTTTCAATAATGAAAGTTGGTTCATAGTCTTCATATATATCTGTTCCCCACATCCGTACTCATTTTTGCTTCAGAATTCGTCCGTTACCTTTTTTTTTTTACTAGTGCCCACTCCCCATGCACGTACTTGCACTCAAAATCTGGTGAGCTGAGCGCCAAGAACATTTCTCGCTAACCTAAGCACTGAAGCTTTTAACAGACGATATTTTGAAAGGACAGTTTGTATTTTCAACCCCTTGTCCGTACTAATCTTTGCACCTATATTTGTCCGTAATATTTACTTCTTGTACGGCTTGTCCTTCCTTTCAGCACCAATCTGCCAGCCTTATTTAAGTTAATTTAAATATTAATCTTCCTTTTTTTTTGCCGCAATGACCAGTGGAATTAATGATTTGAGAGCTTAGCATAACAAAATTGTCGTTAAAATAGGAATTTTAGAAGCATATGTTATCTATATAACTGAGCGGCAGAAATGGATGGTCGTGCGGTTAAGCATTTGACTGTCTTCGGTGAGAAACAAGGGGAGTTTTTTCAGGATATGGTGAAAGACCCTTTATGTCTCCCGTGAGTGCCCTCCATGATTGTGGTGGGGATGAAAATAAGGCCACTAATAAATTTTCTTAAATTCCTATTTAGAGTCAGTAGTTGCGTAACCCAAAAAAAAAATATTTTTCTTTAAAACTAAGTATCAAATCTACTTAAGTTCGAATCGCACAAGTTTGAAAATATCACGTGTATGTTACATTTTGTCATCGTATTTTTTATTTCTGCAATATGTCCATTATATTTTTCAAAAGAAAGGAAAAAAATATTTTTAACTGGTCTCCACCTCCCCTTCCATGTCTGCTGAGTAGATTTATTCTATGTTGCAGAATATACATGGTGACAAAATACAACTTTTTATAAACACTACTTGTTATATATACATTTTGAAAACTACTTTACATTAAATTAATTGCATAATTTAAAGACAAACTCGCTTATTTATTTTTTGTGATGCCTCTTCTTCACTTTATGTTGTATAACATAAATTCCACCTTTATAATGTTGCCTTGTCATCATGAATTAACATGAAGTGGCAGTTCTAATCTCAACCCTTTTTCAAATGGTCATCATTGCCGCTCAATAAATGATTTTCAATATTCATTAGCTATGTTGCTAAAGGCATCTACCTAAACTAAGTGCTTTAATTAACTAAGCTTGGCCCTGACAATCTCTAACAACTGAGGGGCCCTTCTGATCACATGCAATTATTCTGAACTATTTTTCAGCACATTACTATACAAAACAGGGGTCTACATCACTATTCCAAACAGGGGTCTCTAAGTACAGAGGCCCATGAGATGTTCATGTTGCACTCCATTGATGGTGGCTCCTCGGCTTCAAATACAAACCATAAATTCTTATACATTGTGATGACATTTAACCGGTACTATCAGTACAGAAATTTATTAGATGTATCTTTATTAACACCATGAACGCAACTGTTGCCATACCTGGACACCCTCATAAAAAGGCATGATTTGCAAGATTTAACATAAAATAAAGAGGATTTTAAAAGTTAAATAAAAATGATGATTGTTATAACAACCAGTATTGTTACAACATATCACAAGAAAAAACTGATCCAGCATATACAATACTAGGATCATCATAATTTTATTCCCACAAATTTCAGTAAGGTGTAATAGGGAAAAAAAAAAGAACATGACAATATCTGTGAACATATTACATAAAATATTTAGTATTACATCATATATTGTGATTATAACTTAGTATTAAACATATCAATGATTTCCTATAATAACAATAAACTAACAATGATTCAATAAAGATCAATAATTATATAATATTTTCAAGACTATAAAATTGCTCAAAAGAGGGTAAATTTTCATCATTTAAAAACTAAAATAAAACATGGTGTTATAAAGATGATTCTAAAATAAATGACAAGATAAATAAAACAAGAGTCTTTCCCGTTTCGACAAAAGGACATTTTATAGCATTTGGGGTTACGCCGATGAAATGATTGACAGCCATAGAGCTGAATTTTGATAAATAGAGAAGGGAAGTTCATGTTGAAGACACTGTTACAAAAATTATTTACGCCCCTTTGATTAGCTTTTTATTATTTATATTTCTTAAACTTATAAGCAAAAACGGTACAAGATTAGAAAATGCCCCATTTTTTGGCCCTGAGAGGTCAGATCGCGAAATGGACTTTAGATGTACACTTGGCAGGCCAAGACCTACAAAATGATATATATACATCATGGGTCTAGGACTTATGGTTGCTGGAGATATAGGGCGCTCCCTTGCTAATATAGTTTATATGTAAAAAATCGGTAGATGAATACGCCCTCTTTTTCGGCCCCTCAGAGGTCAGATCGCGAAATGAAGAAAGTCATTTCTTGGCAGGCCAAGACCTACAAAATGATATATACATCATGGGTCTAGGACTTATGGTTGTTGCTGAGATCTAGGGTGATGACGGACTGGGACAGACAAAACGGGGACAATAGAGCATTTTTTTTTTTCGAAAATGCTCTAAAAATATAACTTCATTGATATTCAACCAAAATATGTAATGATTTACTAACATGATTTAAGAAAAAAGAAATTTTAATATTAATTAATAAGAGATACACTTCAATAATTTAAATAAAGTTCATTAGTAGTTGAATCCACACCTAAATCTTAACATTGATTAAATTTAATGAGTTAACTTTTCTGCTGAATTATCATTTGAAAAAAATTTACTAAATTAACTAATTACATAACTTGCCTTTAGAGTTCTAAACATAATAAAGTAATTAAAAAACCTATTAACTCAATCAGTAGTCATGCACATATCAAAACATTTAAAAATTCTACAGTATTCGCTGTAGAGAGATTTACTTGTGTTTCCAGATGGTAACTACCGCAGTTTTGTTTTGGTCTTTGACTCCTGATAAGAGATATCTTCACTGCTTACACAAATAAGTCTAAAAATACAAATAATTAACATATCTCAAACATTCATAGAAAAGCACATTTTGAAAGCTCATTGATAGTTCCTTTAAAATATCAAACATTGTATTAAAACAACACAAATCAAAGTACCCCCATCATAAGTTAAGTGTTATATCAGTGAATCATATTCCTCTGTAGAAAATAATATGATTTGACCTACACTAAATTCATAATTTTTAAGTTTCTTGGACCACTAAATTCATAAGTTTTATTACCAAAGAGCACTTAATTGGTTTGCATTTTGAATATATTCAAATTAAAATGATGATGCTAAAAACTTATTTACTTTTGTATATTTTCTTTGCATAATTCAAAAGTATTCAATAATTGATTAAAACATCAGTTTTTATCAAAGCTGTAGAGGTAGATGTATGAAAAACTGCTGAATTTTTAGTAAAGAGAGTTTAATTCCAGGTACTGAGCAATGAGACATAATTTGAACTAATTATCTTACATAAAATATATCTGGATCACTAATAATCTATACAAATCAAAATGTAAACAGGATTCACGCTATTAATCATAACTCTGAAAGTTCTTCACCAATTGCCTTAAAATGTACACACAAAATTGCAGAAAATCACTTGGCTTGGTGATATCTATATTTTATATAGACAACACATCTATAATATTTAAAAATAATGTTTAATCGATTGGTTTGGTAAAATTATTTCTTTACTTCCACTTTACTTTTTTTTAAACCACGTGAGGTAATTCCAAAAGTCACAGAGCGCTAACTTACATATTTTCAGTATTTGTTTTAAAATAAACCAACTGGCCGCCATGTGCAAACTAATAGTTTGTCAGTATTTTATTTTAAGCAAATAAACAGTATCGTAAAATATTTCTTTCCACTTTAATTTGCAAATACTTATTTCATCAGTATTTTTTTTTTATCCAACATGTAAACAGGATTCACGCTATTAATCATAACTCCGAAAAGTACATCTAAAAAACACTGCATCAATGAACATAACAAATTTAGAAACATTTGTATTCACGGTAGAGATATTTTTCTTTTGTTTACAGTTTTAAATGATTGATAATTATTTTTCTTAAAATGTGTGTTTTTTTAATAAACAGAATTAGAAAAAAGGGCTTTCTCAATACTTACTATTACATTACATAGGGCTTAGGCACGGCAACTTGCGTGGCATGGTACAACTAGTCATTTAATAATTACCAGAAATATTTAAAAAAAAATAATCAAATGGAGTAACTTTAAACAAAGTATGGTTTGGGTTATTTTTATTTTAACTCAGAAAACATATTGCTATTGTACAGAACTTAGCATTTTTTTTATTTAAACATACATTTTAGAGATGACCTTAGGACCATTGAATTTCTTAAATGCACATGAGTGAGCTATTTAAATTATAATAAGTAAGGTAACTGAAAAGAGGAATAAAAGGAATGAAATCTACAATATGATAATTTTCTTGAGATCAGATTTTTACATTGGAATTACTTTTTCAAATCTGAAAATTATATTTCAATATGATATATGACTTTAAAAGATTTTTTACAAACTTAATCTCTGAGACACTGTTAGTTATATCTGTATAAAGCTATCCATCTGTGTAATACAAACATTAATTTTTTTTTATCTATATAAAGAAGTTTATGATAAGATTTTTTTGCTTGAATATGCAAGAGTGCATCAACATGTGAAACAATGATGCTTTCTACTAATATTAATTAATTTAATTCTCTATTAGTTTTACTTCAAATCTAACTGACCTATGATGAAGGAAATGTTTCAGTCTGTCCTCATTCCAGTTATGATCTTGAGATGCTATGACAACAATGCCATCCGTTTTAGTGATTTCCCAAAGACGTGATAACCAGGCTGGAAAAATTTGCATATAACCTATTAATATACATATAGTTTTTGAAGATAAAATAGATATTTAAGCACATAAAGATGTTAATGTAAGAGAACTGAAACCCAAAGAGTGACTAACAGAAACTGGTGAACTCTAATTCATGTCTATATGGATCAACATGAAGATGTAAAAATAATTACCTAGAGCTTTACTAATATTAATAATATAATTTATAAAAACTGCGAATAAAAAAATAAATGCAATAACATTTTGAATGGACTTAATTAGCTAATCTAACTTAATATGACAGCCTTTGATGGAGCACAGAAACAAAAACAATATTTCTATAAACAGTTAACTGATATTTGTTGTAATTTTAATATGATAGAATCTTATCTATTTATAATAATAAGTTTATTAGCTTAAAATATGAAACTAATGACAGCTACCTTTTGGATTTTGTACTCTGTGTAAATGAGTAACAAGAGTAAGGTTATGGCTGTCAACTTCATTAGGAATCCAGGTGAGCTAAAAATATATTTCAACATACAGCTTTTTAATTATCTTTTTGACATCATAATTTTATGACTTAATATTCTATTCCATCACACAAGTAATGGTACAGTTTACACTAAATGAGGTTGAGAAATTCCTTTAGTATTATTCAATATTCCTTTTGAAATTTTGATTATTCAGCAGTGTTAAAACTTAGCACCATAATTTTTTGTTTGCAATGCCATTGTTTTTTTTTCGAATCCTCATTTGTCACTTAATCATACAGCTTTAATAAATCTTTCATAAATTTGCCATTTATAGAGTCAACAATGACATAATAACATCTCAGGGTCAACTGTGATCTGGAATAACCCTTAAGTTATCATAATAAAAACCTGTTTAAATATGATTCTCTCTAGTCTATATTCTTCAATTAATTTTATGACTTGTCCATCTTGGCAAACAATTTGACCCTCATGGTGAAGTTTGATTGCAGCATCTATTAGACGTCCACAGGACTCAACTCCAAGAACCTTTAAAAATAATAGTTTTAAAGTTGATTATTTGAAATAAAAGACCCATAAGAAAATGGAAAAAGTAATCTCAATAAAATAAAATTAATTTAAAATATGTGTTAGCATGAATTATTAAAAATACACCTTGTTGAATTTTTTACTGAGTTCAAAAGCTCCTCTGCCAGTTGCAGTTCCAAGATGAATAGCAGAGTTAGTAGGAATGTGATGATAGTTACAGTAATTATTACAAAGGTTTACTACAGCAGCTGCATAACTATCTCGGAAGCCAAATTCTAACTCTAGAATGCCTTCCAATTTTTCTTGAGAATCATAGTAGTATGTCAAGTTTTTGCTTTGTGTATGATGTAAAGTGACATTATTTCCAACTGAAACTTCATTGGCTGTTGAAATAAATTGAGTATGAGGTTAAAAAATTTACATCATAAATAGCTTCTACTTACACATATACAGTATTTTGTATAATAAAAAAAAAAGTTACTTTGAATGCCAGCTCCAAGAACATAGACATCAGTGTCAACAAATACAGCAGGCAAGTCAACTTCTGTTGTCAGATTTTGGACTAATCTAAAACCACAGTGTTGAAAGAAGTGTCTGCGAAAAGCATATCTGGCAAATCTTGAGGCTTCATCTCCAGTAGAAATCCAAGAACCACCCTTAATAAAAATGGTAAAAATGATGAAAGATTTAGGCCTAAATATATATTTTATTTGACAATAGCTGTAACAAAATATACAATCAGCACTAATTGATTATAAATTCAGTGTAGCCTACTTACTAATTGACAAAAAAAAAGATGTGATCTAATATAATTAAATTACTCCATTCAAATTCTTAGTAGGTTTCCGATGTAAAAAAACTCCACTGCATTATGTTTCTTTACCACAGACTGGCTAACTGAACTAAATCTCAATCAATGATAAAACATGATTTAATTACTATTAGCTATTTCATGGCAAACTTCAGTATTTTAAAATAAAATTTAAAATGCTGAATTCCATTATCACTTAATAGCTGGATAACATAATGTTTTTTGTTTTAAGCATGACAGGAAACTCTATGAAAAAGTGACAACTGGAGTGCTGCAAGAAGGTCATAGGTGTGCTATATCAATGAAAAAGAAAAAATGGAGGCCATGTAAGTATATAATTTGAGAGACTGGATAACTAAACTTGCATGCATGACTGGCAAGGATGAATCAATTTTATTTTGTGCAAAATTCTTGAATTGTGGCAAAACTACAGCATTTTAAAGCTATGTTTTTATTTTTCCTCAGATATCGCTTTTCGACCAAACAAGGAAGAAACTATGGACTTTAATGCAAGGAACATTTGCAGCAATATTGTTTAACCCATTACCTGTATTAGTAAAGATTAGTTTTTTTTAATATTTTTAAGGATTATTTTTTTATTCCAAGGCAAAGTAACCTTGAACCCATTTTTTCTGCTGCATTTCCCAATGAAGCACAGAAAAATGACAAAACATATAGAAATATAAAAAATAAAAATTCTTAAGGGGCATGAAACTTGCATATAACACAATACTAGAAATATTTTCTAATTCATAAAAATTGTGTTTGCTAGTATACATTTTTTTCAAGATGACTAACAAAGAGGGGGGGGGGGGAGGATGTCTTTGTTTTTATCTTTTTCAGCCCAAGCACAATGCCTCAAAACATTTATTGTGGAATAGGTGCTGATTTGGACTTTTACCTAGAATCTCTGCCTTAAAGGTTGTGAAGCACTGGCATAATCCAAAATAAAAAAAATGAAATTCTAAATAATTATGGTTATAGTAGGTAAATTTTGGTTAATTAATCAAGCAAGTCAAAGTGATTTAGCAAGATGAATATATCATTCAGAATCATTGAATATTCAAGCTAAAGTGATTTAACAAAAAGAATATGGTAACAAAAATGTACTGTTTCAATTAATTATCTAAAAAATTTAATAAATAATATTCTAAATTTTTTAAATTAATATTTGTGGGGAGATGGCATAGGGTAAATGAGAAGATTAGTGTTTAGCAATGGTTAAGTGTAAGAAAATGTTTTGGTGCAAGAAATTGAAATTATATGTACATGTAACTGGTGTGGAAGAAATACTTACATAAATTTGATACTGCTCTGATTGAAGTAAATTTTTTTCTATTACACTTAATCAAATTAATTTACAGTAAAATAACTATTTTTGAAACATATAAAATATTATCAACTGATATTTACTATCACAACTTACCAAAATTACATTATGTTTTCCATCAAAACAAGGTGAGGAGAAATCATCATACAAAAAGTGGGAATGAAACTCATCAAAACCATTAAAATGATCCTCCATCCATTCCCAAGTGTTTCCAAAAACATCATAAAATCCAGCTTCATTCGGGGGAAATAAGTTAACCGGCTAGAATATTAAAAACATATTGCTTATTAAAATTCATTTATTCTAAAAAAAAAATTGTTGAATTATTATGTATTACAATAGTTAAATACACTTTAGCATTAAAATAGTATGTTTATGGATACTGTTATCTTGTTAAGCAAGAAATACATATAATAGCATTTTCCTTCCAACTTTAAAATTTGAGGAATGCTACTACAATTTTAGCTGGCTGGACATTTTGATCGTGGATAGTTAAACCAGAACGATTCTACTGATTAAAATATCATTAAAAATATTATATAAAATGAGAGCTGCTGTTCGATTATTTTTTTTTAATCAAAATTAGATCAAAATTAATACGATTTTAATCGACACAAATTATTTCATTTATTATTTGTATTTAAACAAGTTTATCTATCATTATATTCCAGTGGTAATCAAATGCCACTCTTAGAGCCACATTGCAACTATTTGGTCAGTTAGTGTGTCTTTCAAAGAGAAATTTTCTATTAATTTATTACTTTATGCACTAAATATCATTACACTTACTGATGTGTGGCTTTTTTTAGCACTTTTACTATATAAAAAAACAACCTGAGTGGGACTCATATTCTATAAAATGGCAAAATAATAATATGGACTAGTTCTCTAAAATTGTTGCAGCTATATTAAGCATTAGAATATATGTTTAGTTAATTATTAATTCAGACCAGTTTTTTCACATGTCAGTTCAATAAATGCTTTTTTCTTCTTAAAAATAAGAGATAGCCAGAAAGAGGTAATTCACTCATTATGTAATGCTCTTTTCTTGATTTTTACCTCACCCAATCACATTTTAACACACATCACAACCCATCCCCTCTCCCCTCAAAGATCATGTATTACTTAAGGCTTACACCACCACCACCCTACTCTGACCCAAAAAAATTGACATGAAGTTCTATGTCATACGTTGTTCCAAACCCATTAATTATTTCTATCAATCAAAGTGTCAAAGCAAAAGCAGATGTTAACTAATTGTATTATTCAGGGTCAGATAATAGAATAAGGAAATGGCAATCATATTGTTTTCAACGTCATCTAGCTGCTATGATTTCATAGGAAGGCATTTTCTTTCTTAATGTTCTGATCTTTTCTGATAAATTTCTGTTAACACTGAAGTAGCTGCATTTGGGTAGAAATCAGTGCAATTAGATGTTGGGTTTAAAAATTTTTATCATATAATTTTTTAAAAAAGGTTGTGTGTTAATGGCTATAAATCAGCAGATCTGTATAAAATGTTAGATTTAATAAATTGTGTTTAAAAATTTAAATCTCTGGGTCCAGGCCAGTCCAGCAGCCATGCGTCTCGAATAAAGGGCAAATTTCTTCCGCTTAACATGTGAGACGGCATTACATATCTATAATAATCGTCCCTGGGCTCTTCTACAAGTCATTCCAACCTCAGTAATAGGGTATCTGTATACTTCACTTTTTTTATTTCCCTCCCCCTTCTTGGCAATTTGTAGTGATAGAAGAGGTAATCATGAGTTAGGAATGCAGACAATTTCAATAATCATATTTGGAAATACACTTTAATAGTATTGGGAAAAGAGTCATAATATCACGCATTGCTTTTGACGTGTGTCAGAGTGGACCGCTTCGTGAATGGGAGTGCATATTGTGGTAACTCTCCGGAGTAAATGGAGTACATCCTGCTAAATGAAAATTGATTTTGAGGGAATATAGTCTTTTATACGTGTTTCTTCTGACGCATGTTTGGAAGACGAGGATGTGTTGGAAAATATGTGTCAGATGTTGGACACAAGTTGAAGTGTATATTGTGATTTTAAGTGGTGTTTTGTTGATGGCAATTTGGGAAGGTGGTTGTCTAATATTTATGTTGCAGAATTTGTTTTGCGAGGGTGATTGGGAAATTTTTATAGATTATGTGTATTTGAATCCGAAATGGGATTATTGAATGTGTGTTTTATTAACCCATTATATTGTGTTTATGTTATGCTGATTATTGTACTGATGGTAACTATGGGAGAAAGGGGATTGGCCCAAATCTGTAAATTGTTTGACAACTCATTTTTCTAATTAAGAATCCACAATTTCAACTCTTAGTTAATGGTAGCAATGAGGTAAATATAAATATAGTAAAACCATTTTATTCATATATGGCGCAAAAATGCAAATTATTTGACCAATTGTGGATTTTTATGTTGGCCATACTGGAATTTTAAAAAGTTTGGGGGCTAAATTTTGTCAAATGAGCTACAACTTCCCAGAATCACTCATTGTACCCAGAGCACATTTCAGAGGGTGAGACACCAAAGATTAAAATTTTTTTTCAAGATTTCTGGGACAGCGTAGCGTGGGTGTGTTTAATGAAGAGATCCTTCTTCCCGTTGATGAATTAGTATGTTACTAATTCTTTAATGCTTTCATTTTGAGGTTTTCTATCCACTAATTTATCAAATCTTTTGGGAACATACTCTGTAGGCAACAAATAGCATCCAGTTTAAAGAATTGAAAGGGTTAAACATTTGGGTCCTAAAATTGTCTAATGGACCGGGTTGAACTGTCCAGGGGTTGAACCATTCAAGTCGCTAAATATGAAGCAAATATTTTTCAATATCTTCTACCTTAATAATCTAATATTCCAGTTAACAAATATAAGAGTAAGAGAGAATCAAGAGAAAAGAAAAGATAAGAAAATATCATATATTGAAATATTTAGAGGAAAATGCTTACTGTTGAAGACCCATACAGTAAGTTTATATTGGCATTTATTTCTTTTTGAAAGATGATATCACAAGATGCACCTGCACTAGTTGGAAGCTGCAAAAATTATTAACATAAATGATTACATTGATTTTTCAAAAAAGATATTTGTTCACCTTTCTATAATATTTTTTTAATGACAAAAACAAATAGGTTTATTTTGTTTCCACATGAAATTCACTAAAAGTTATTCTCATGAAAACTCATTGACTATTAAACCTTTTTTTTGTGTACATTAAAATCAGCGATATGCTGGACTAGGATGATGGTTAAGCATTCTTCATTGAGCATTGGTTTAGGAAAAAATGATATTAATTAATAAAATAAACTTTAATAAATAATTAAGTTAAATCAATGAAAATACTAATAAATCTAATTTATATGTGAAATAGTAGATGTAGCTCATTTATTATGTAATTTTTAAATAATTACATATCAAATTAAAACACCAGATATCCCGAAACCCTGTGAGTCATAAAAATTCCAGCCTTAGTCCAATGGAAACACCCAAAAACTAACAGAATAAACCGACAATCTGACTAAACATTGGCCTTTCTTACCACTGCTTGTCATTGGCTTTTGAGGAGCCAGTATGTTGCTGACTAAACTATTTAACAAGTTTGAAATGGAAAAAAATCAAGCCTGCAGTTCATTATTAAAAAAATTAAAAGTTTAATTCCACATATATGTTGCAATGTTTGAAAACTTGTACTAAATAATAAATCAATTGTTTTTGTACTCATTTAGATATAAGTCATAAACGTAACTTCACCACTTGTTAAAATTCTTTATAATTAAATAACCAAAGATAAAAAACAAACAAATAACAGCTATATTTATAGCCCTGACTACATATGAAATTGGACCACAAAGCCAAGTTGGAAATTTAACCAAAAGCATAAAAATTAATATAAGAGGATGAGTGTTAGATACATCTTCAGATGATAATTACTGACTTGAATAAAAGTCTAATAAAAAAATACCTGTGGTCCCCTCATTACATGATGCTCAGCTTCTATGGGCAGACGGTGGCCAGGACCTTTCCATTTACAGAAGGCTTTGGCTTCATGATAGTTAACTTCTACAGGCCAGTCCCAAGGCATATCAATCAAGTCAAACATTAAACGCAACCTACTCATGTAATAGAATACTTTTAAACAATACTCAGATAATATGTTTCATAAACTAAGTAGCAGTGAAAACAAAACAGTGTACCCAGTGCATAAATAAGAGGGAGCAAATTAATTTTGGAAATGTTCAAATACAAAATGTTCAGGTTTCAAATATGTTCTTTCCATTATAAAATAATAGAAAATGGATTGATCTATTGCTAAACCTAAGAAAAACAATATTTTTCACCTTTTTCCTGACAGTCGGGGGCAGCATCTACTGTGCCTTATAACTGTGATACCTCAGAATATAAAATTAATCTGTATGGGAATCGTTTGATTTATAAATCGTTTGTTTTGAATCAGATTTTTCCTATATAAATTATATAACATGGATACATTGCTCGATCCCCATAAAAATTTGTATTCTCACAATTTGTTTGCATCTGCCAGAAAGCTGTGTGCATAAATAAAAAAATTTTCTTTATGAATTAGAAAACTTGTTTAGTTCCGTTGCTGAACCACCCCCAGAAAAAGTCTATTTTCTGGAAATCCTTCCAATTCCAAATCATCGAAATTCTGAACCAGGTTGCTTTTTTTTTCCTTTTATCATTTAACTATTTAAACTATCAAGATGAATGAATCTGTTGCTCGATCTCCACAAACTAGAATTTCCTAATTTTTTTGTCTCAAAAACCGAAGTACCTTTCATTTAATCATTTCTATTTATTATATTTATTTGATAAAATTTAACTGCACATTTACTTCATTAATTTGATTAAAGACACAATGCTTCATCATTTTTGAGTAATTTAAAAATGCAACTTTTGTATGAGTCTTTTCCATTGAATTTATGAAAGTATCCTTTGCAATTCTTAACAGAATTAACAAAAACCCACAATTCATTCTATATTGTCTTCCATTACAACATTATCTAATTAATGAGTACACCATTGGCATTACTAGTCGGAAAATGCAACCTCATTTCAGAACTAAAAGTACTCAAATAAAGAAGATGCTGCCCCCCTGCAAAGGGCCAGATAAGTTATCCCCCCACCAGTTATGCAACTGCATAAAGTATTTCAACAGGTGCATGATATTCTCTTACTTGTAGTCATTGCACTTGGCCTTTTTATTGATAGATTTGTCACCATCTGAGTCTATTAAATTTATGTTACAGTGTGAATATGTTGCCAAGTCTCCACCACTGCCAGATTTACAACCTGTTTTAGGTATTGAAATAAATGCTTAACTGCATTCTAAATGTGTGTCAAAAAATTTAATTAAAAAAAAACAAAAAAATCTTATACTTGATACAGGATTAAATTAAGAGTTCAAAAATAATACCTTGATTGCAAACCCAGAAGGTTGGATGTAAAGCCTGTCTGTATTGAACCCATCTCCAGCCTTCATCAGTCCACAGATCAACTGTCTGATATCCTCCATCTTCGACAAAGTCATAGAATTCTGCATTTGTTATAAGGTACTGACTCGCTTCAAAAGAAGGAACTCTTTAAAAAAAACAAACAAGAGCAAGCATATTGCTATTTAATTTGCTATTAAATATTGATGTTGATTATAATGAAAAGATACCAAGGTAAACTAAACTTTATTTTCACTATTACAAGCTCTTACTTGCAAGAATAAACTCCATATTCATTGTCCCAACCATAAGATGGAAATTCTAAAGGTTTGCCAAGTGTAACAGTTGTAGATTTAACTGTAATCATTTTGTTTGCCTTTACAACACAATCTGAATATTAAAAAAACACAATATTTTTTAAATGCTAATCTAAATGTCAGATTTCAGTCTTGAAGTTCTTTTTACTTAATTTTTTTCCTATAAAATATTACAAAAAAAAATTAATTTATTACATGAAAGCTTACAAAATCACATTTTTAATAATTATGATAGTAATTTAAAAACATTTTTCCAAGCAAATAAACTTGAAAAAAAGTAACAATCTATTTTTAATGTAGCCATTTTCAGTTTAAGTGAAACCTCAGGTTATGAATGCCCAAGGTCACGAACAATTAGCATTCTGAACAAATGGAAGGATTGAATTAAAGAAATTTATAGCTAGTGGGCAGATATTGAAAACTTCATTCTGAAGCAAACTAACAGGACTGTCAACCTGGTGAATGATAATGCAATGAACATGACAAATTTCCCTTGTTAGTATCAAGTTTCTCAGTATGCTGCCAACACACAATGACAAAAAACTCCTGAAACTAATGATTCAGATAATCAAACAAAGTGACCTATTTCCCATGATGGTTTGTTTTTTTTTGGAAAAAGGTAGACAAAATCTTTTTTTAATTTTCATTTAATATATTTGGTTGTTTTCTTTCTCTTTATTTAATATTTTTCTTCAGGTAAATGACTGGATATTAAAAAAAGAAAAGAAAATTTCTTTCACCTTGTTCAGGTTATGAGTTATGGAGCAAATTAAGTTCAATACCTAGGGTTCTACTGTATTAAAAAAAAATACTATAAAGTTATTTAAAGGATATATTATACTAATCACCAGATTTTACAGGTCCATATTTCCAGCCTTCTGGTCGCACAACCATTTCAACAGGAAGTTGCCGTATTAGTACAGAAGAAGTTTCTAAATGAATCCTTTCATGTTCCATTCCCATCATCAAAGCCCACTTAAATATATATATATATATATATACTTTTTATTCTTAAAATGTAATTACTACTAAGTATAATTATCTAATTCAACAATACAAGTTGTTAATTATAGTAATTTTAATAGTAATAAAATCATAAGATTTATTATAATACACTTATCAAGGGTTAAGCTTTAAATGTGATAACAACAGATACCCATGGACTTTCCATATTGATGGGAAGTTCTAATGGAGTGTCAGCAATAAGTTTCAGTATCACACTTCGAACAATCCTGCGATACTCTACAACTTCATGGACAGCTGGCCATTTGTAACTTCCACCCATGCGGTAGTTTTCCTATTTCAATGGAGTAAGTTGAATGAATGAGACAACTTTTTAAAATGTCATTACTTGATATTAGAGATAGCTGTTAGAACTTACAGTATCATCCCAGCTCATTTCATCAACACCAGTCTCAAACATAGTTTCAAAGTCTAAGTTGACACGCTCCTAAAAATAAAAATACAACTTTACTTTAAATATATTTTCATTAAAATGAAAACTTCAAATTTCATTTAGCTCATTTTACAGAAAAATGTGTAAAGTTAGCATTTAACATTATGTTATATTAGCATTTAAATAAATATGATGTATGATATATTCAACACCTTTATCAAACCTGCCAACATGAGCTTATTGATATATACAGCAGCTGTGTGGGCATAATAAAATATCAGAGGTAGTCTTAAACGGTCTGGACATTTGTACATCACAGATTCATCTAGTTAGAAAAAATTGTATAACCTAAATAACATCACAAAAATTAAGTATCCATAAAAATATGTTTGACAATAATTTCTTTTTTAAAAAAGCCAAAAAAACAATGCAAGTAATAACCCATCATCTATAGTTGAGAACCATCAACAGGATTTTAAAAATATTCGTAAACAAAATCTTTTCCGTAATGTTTCATCTGTTGTTTATCCCCCCCCCATATTTAAATTTGGGAATTTATTCTACATCATTTGATTTTGGCAGATTGATAACTGATATATCTGGTGAAATAAAAACTTTACACTTATAATATGAGTATAGCACATACCATTATAGATTTTTTGGTCCCCTCGAATCATTGAAATAACGCTCATTTGAGATCATAATATTGTGAAGCTAAATGTTAATAATATCTCGGAAATAGCAGTCATTTTTCTAATATAAACGTAAAATGCTCATAATTTATTTCTAGTATCATTTACTTATTTAGTATTAAATCCCTCTAAGTCTTAATGTAAATTGTATAAAATTAAATAAATAGTGGCTCTTATGGTTAAGTTTGTATTTTTGTTTTTTTAAATTTTAAAATAAGAAAGAATCCACTTTCTTTTAGAAGCTAATGAAAACATTTTTTATCGAGAGCAGCTAATCGGAATACATTGAGGTTATTTTTAATTATCATCTTACTGAACTTTATTTTCCAGTTCAATATCTTATATACAGAATAGTACAATAACGTGGTCTAATTTTGAATCCTAAAGCATGTTGTAGATATGTTTTGGTTAAAACAATATACCATGGTAGTGAAGACAAAAATAATCAGTGATTTCAATTAAGCCCCCCCCCCCGTAGTTTAATGATTTGACATCTAAACAGCCCTATTTGTACAATTATAACTATAAATAATTTGTTAATATCCCTATTTGGCCTTAAATATAAATAAAATATTAATATTTTTAAATTTATATGCTGGTTATCGTAAATCCCGATTGCGTCAGGAAATAATATCTTCATTCATAAGTATTTATTTCATTTAGGCAACTATTACAGTATATAACAAGCATTTATGTGCTATGCAACAATCTGTGCTACATGAATATCTCAGAGCCACTATTAAATAGTGAAAAATGACATAAACTGCCATAAGCCACTCTTTGTTTTCAAAATTATATAATAGTAAAATTACAAAGCAGCGCTCTTTAAAGATAAAATAATAACTTTAACTTGATTGTTAAATGGTTGGAAGAAGAAAACAGAAGTAGGAATGGATTGAAAAAGACCGTAACATCCTAAAGAAAGACCCCAACAGAAAAAGCTAAATTCATATCAGAGAAGTGGTGTAAGCATCTTTGTGCCATATAGTTTATTATTAGTCCCTGAAGTAAACTACTAATTAAATAATTTATACAAATGTATTATTCACCCCGTTTAAATGCTTTATGATCATTTAAAGAATGTCATTCCTCCCTGGTAGTTGCAGTGTGTAACAGTAGTATAAAACAAGCAATCGAAATTGATATTTCATTATTACCACTTAGTTTAAATTCATCTTTTGTAAAAATTTATACTAAACTTACTGTAATTTTGGGGAAATAGATAGTTTTGAGTCTCAGAGATAAATATTTTGCCTCCTTAATTTCCATCATTAAGTGATAACATATCATAAATCTATATACAATTTGTAAACACATATATAATGGATTTATATTATAATTAGTGTTTATATTATTATTTATGGATTTCCCAGATATTCATAGCAATAAATAAAACTACTGAATAAATGTGCAAATTATGATTTTTAAACCTAAATTTTAATAACTTTATATTATTGATTAAACAGCCCCTTTCATACATCAACTTTAGCATTTTTAAATAAATGATAAATATTGCGGATAAAAATATGAATATGGGATTTTTT
>JAGDYQ010000147.1:206077-218330 GCA_021962125.1 Bulinus truncatus
CATCGAACCGATATTGGCAACTATCTGATCGACCGATTTGTAGTGAGCTGACCGCCATAGCCTGATCCGAATATTGGCACATTATGGGTTAAATTCATCGGACCGGCCGCTTTTTGACTGCCGATACATTGTTTTTTTTTTCACAACAGAGTTGCAGAAAAAAAAAAAATCCGTCCGTCCGCAGAACCCACCCTCAACCAGATCAGACAAGATTTAAAAAAAAAAAAGGAAAAAAACCCGCATACACAGAAATTGTCATCATCACGCCCACAAAAAATTGCATCAGCAATATGACCTTGAAACAATAGGATTGGCATTTTTTAATTCTATCAACAATGTATGACCTTGAATGAGATACAATTAGTGTGATGGGATGGGAAGTTGGGGGACAAAGACACGTACGGTGGGCTTAAGTGTTACCGGTGAAATATGACAGGGAAGGTGAGCATGGGTTGACATAATGGCCATTAGCTGTATCACTGAAAAACACGTGTTTGGTATTGTTGTTGATTTTTAAAAAATATCTGAATCAGAATCGGTATCTGCATCGGGTAAAAATGCTGGAGAAAAAATACTGTATCGGACTATCAACGCCCCTAGAAATCACTTAGATTTAGAACAGTTGGCTAAGTTTTATATATATTTATTAAATTACAAATATTCTTCTTGCTTTCATAAAGAAGTACTTTGACAATTCACATTTACATTTCTGGTTAGATGATATAATGATAGTTTGTCTTGTAATTCCACACGATAATGTATTGTCAGCATAAAGTACACGCAATGAAGTTTATATGGAAATCTGTCTTTCTACCACTACTAAAATCTATTTCCTATGGTGGGTAGTTAATTCATACAAAAAAATAAATTTTGAAGCCAATGATATATTTATTTACCATCAAATATATAAAAGCAATTATAGCTTTTATTTTGTCCCTCAATAGATGTTGAATAGATCAATTTTGCAGAATTCAGTAGCAGATAAGTGCAGGACTTAATTTTCAGATGTAAATAACTTGGATGAATCTATAAATGGCAAGTGGTTATGTGGCTCAATTTCTGTTAATACATTTTTAAAAAAAAGATTTCTTCTACGTTTACTGGTTTTTAAAAAGTTCCCATTTTTATGGGTAATCCCAGCTCTTTTATAAAACTATTCCCTTGACTGATTTTGTTCAATATGCTGAATCAGGTATTGTTATAGTATGCACGTAATCTGAGATACAATAATGTGTAACAATTTAAGAGAAACTTGTTTACCGTCTATTACCCCAACCTCGTTTAATCAGCTGGTGGTATTTTTCCCCTCAAAACTATTTGGATAAATAATCAAATTAAATTAAGCAGAAAAGAATTATATTTATTTTGTCTAAATTGGAATCAATTCTCTGCAATGGGCGTTTTGGATGATTCTATCTTTATCAATTATTGAGAATAAAGTGTATATTTAATATTCCAGTGGTTTTGGATTTAATTCATGAAACCATTATGTCACAAATGAATATCTTGTCCAATATTTTATGAAGATGTGGAAGCAATTAAAAGACAGCTCACAGGAAATATTTTTTCACAAATCTTACAGCAATGGAGTAAAGACCATAAACTCTAATGCCGATAAAAAAAGCGTAATAACAACATCTGCAAAAAATGGTTTTATCAGCAATATTACTATATATTCTCCGGATTATAAAAAATATAAAGACACGAATCAAATAATTTTTTTGTCCCCCTGTGTTGGTGAAAAATCTATACGAAATTTGAATCGAAATGTAATAAAATTTAAAAATGAAAAATATTAAGATTATGCATTATATATGCTTAAGATTGATTGTTTTATTATAATGTATGTGGATCACAGATTGCAAAAAAAATTATTTATCTTTTTGAAATTGAACACCAGTGACAATCTTGATGAAATCTGTTTCGATTCTAAAAGTTCTGTTTTCTCATAAATTTAAAGGCGATAAGAATTGAAGTCATTCTTTTTCGGGTTGCATTATTAATGTCGTTTTAGTAAAAATAAAAATAAACCCACGTTTTGCCCTTGCGGCTCTTAATTAAGTTTCTAAATGCTCAGATAAATAATAAGTTGAAATTATAGACATTTAAAGAACAATTTATTAAAGTGAATACTTAAAGATCTAAATTAAATTTAAAATTTTTTGCACATATCTATCTTCCCCTTTAAGCTGCGTAATTCATCTTTGCTGAAGGTCAATATTTCACAGTAAAAAATTTTAATTTTTCACTGCTTTAACTCAAATCGGCATAGCAAATTTGAATTATTTCCTTTGCAGGGACAGTAAATACTCATCGTAATTGATTTGTTAATTTCATTGAGGGAGGAGTAAAAAAATGTTTAAGGGATTAATTACACCATTTCTTTCGACTGTTCTAAGATTCCTCAACTATACCTTATTACTACCACTAGATCCTTTTTGTTATCTAACTCAATGATACATTCCACTTGAAGTTAATTCAAGACTATACTTTGTTCCCAGGGCTTTGGGTTAAGTTTTACCTAAATCAAAAAAGAGGTATTGACAGATAAACCATCATACCGCTAGAAATTTATTAACGTTGCTTCAACTGCATCATTTAAAATGATTTATTAATACTTAAACACTCACAACAAAATTTTTTTCACATGATATCACATCAACAAAATATTAAGTTATAATAATATCTAAAAAGTTTAAGTTCAAAAGAAAAAAGCTTAAATATGGTATGGTGATAAAACATAGGATATAAAAAGTTTGAACCACTTTCTGATTATGTAAGCACAAACTTCATTTTATTCTTTGCAAAATATTAAATCATTAAAATATTTAAAAACCTTTTGGATTAGTTGGCACTTGATTTAACCAAAAACTACTTATTTATAGCAAAAGTGCAAAACTCCGTTCGCCACCACTGGCTAATAACTTAGGTAAAAACAAGCGTCAAAGTGAAGACAAGCTATCCATTTTTAGACTATAATTATAAAGACTAAATAAGATAGAACAGAAAAAGAAATTTTGACCAGTTGGTAAAATATAAATCATCAATTATGAAAACTGCATAGAAAGATATAATGCACATTTTACTATGAACATAAATCTTTTTTTAGAATAACATAATACAGTGAAAAGTCATTTTTACGAACATCAGATGAATTATTCAGTACAGTGAATTTTTTTTGCCCCTCCCCTTATGTAACATCTGTTAAAAAGTGTCATTGTAATAAATTTCTTACTTTCAGTACTGCAAGAAAAATAGCCTTTTGCAGATATTTTATTCCTCCCTTACCAAAAAAAAAATCATTTAAATTCGGTGAATTTCTAAAACTCAAGTCAACTTGAGCTCAACGACATTCACATTTACTAGATAATGGGAGGGGGGAGTGTGAGAGGAATAAGATGTTATGGTAACCTTTAACCTCTACCGATGAGGATAGTAAACATTAATTTCACCAGGTGCGGCACTGTCAAGTGTCATCTTGGGACAGTAGGGGGGAGCTGTGGCGGCACAATTACGTAACAACAAATGGGGAAGGGATGAGAAGTGTTTTTAGCAAGGTGGGGAAAGGGGAGGAAGAGAGAGCTAAGACGTTATGGGACAGCCACGTGAATGTAGGGAACATCACATATTTGCGGGATTAAAAAAAAATCAATAAATCAGTGTTATGTTTGTGTTGGGGGAAATTGCGCTAATGACTTTATGGATTTGGTGAGTGTAAAAAGTAACTAGATAGTTTTAGCAAAAAGCAATCTTCTTGCTTTGGGTAGGGACTTGATAGATCCTGAGGGTCGCATTTTGCAAATATGGCTATTAAAAATATTGTTTAGTTAGGAAATGGCGATCTTATAGTTTGAGATAGGGACTTGGTGGACAGAAGACTGCATTCTGCCAAGATGTTAATAAACTACCTGTACCTGTAATTAATTAATAATACTGGAAGTGAAGAATAAATGAGTGATTTATTTGACCTTTTTGTGACATTGAACTATACTTTTTTCCTAATTATAATAAAATTTAATTCAGTAACAAAAAAAAAATATAATTTAAAAAAAAATTATTTCATTTTTAGCAAATGAGACAGTATGTGTAAGAGAGCCAAGGACGAAGCGTGAGTGTTGCCGATCTAAGTCATAGAGAAAAATTTATTGATGTTTTTATATACAAAGCATAAACGAAAATAGATTTATATATTTGTATAAATAATTATTAGTCTAACAACATATATGATTTATATATAACTGTTGTTATATATATTGAAACTTGTAGTCATAAACACAGGACCATATTATAGCTTTATAATGGTACTGTATTTATTGAATCATTCATTCATAATAAAATGACAAGTTTAAATATATATAACATCAGTTATATTAAATCGTATGTTGTTAGTCCAATACTTTATACAAATATAAAGATCTTTGTACGTTTGTGCTTTGCATATAGCATAAAAACATAAATACATTTTTCTCTACGAGTTATCACCGGCGAAACTCATGCTTCGTCCCTAAAGAGAGCCATAGTAGGCACATTGAACAGGTTTTTTATAAATTAAGGGAATAAAGTCATGTTGAATAACTGTTACAAAAATAAATGAGTTACCCCCCTTAGTTCAATGACCATTAAGGTATGGATCCACCAAGACGAAATTCCGGTATCTAAGGGCATTGCGAATTCCGTCTCTGTTTCGCTGCAATGATATTCTAATGAGAACATGTACACCGGTCAGGAATTCCGCTGCAGAACAGCGAAAGTTTTCAGTTTCGCTGTTTGCAGAGTTTTTTCTGGAGAGCTACATTTTCCGTCATGATAAACAAACAAAATGGCTGCTTAGAAACGTCGATTCAAATAGAAAAAATGATTCACATTAGTGTATATTCATTAAAAACAACAACAACAAAGTGAATTTTGACAGAAAAACGTGAATTACTATAAGTTTTGGCCGGCAACAGTCTTTGTATATGAATTTCTGAAAGGAAAATATACATCGTCTATCTACATATTCTACAAATGAAATTTCTTTCGATCGAAGCGCTGTCTGAAAATATAAATGCTATCAAATAAATGTTTGGCTGATTATGAAAACGAAAAAAAAAAAATGAACGGCTTCCAATCGAATAAAAAGTTAAAAAAAAAAAAAACTACAGTTTTCCATTTCCAGCTAGACAATTTATTTGTAATAAGAACAAAATGGCACACGGGATGCTTTTCAAAGTATCGCTTTTTTTTTCACTCGCAGGAAAAAGTGAGAAGTAATCCAGTGAGTTGTTTCGGCGCTCACCGTTTCGCCCCGGTGAATCTACAAGAGTTTCGCTAAGTTGAAACTTCCGCGCGGAAGGTTCCGTGCGAAAGTGTTTCGTGTTGGTGGATCCAGAACTTTAGCGGTAAGTAACGAAAGCTAAATTAGTAGCTAAACTAATAAGAAATAAACGAGAGAAAGGTTAACATTTTTAGCTAGATATCTATGTAAATTGTAGTAAAATGACATGATATATTTGCATTGATACCCAAATGAGCTATATCCACATATTACAAACAGAAAATGTTGTCGTCGAACCCCCGCCCCCCATTTCAATGTAACAAATTTTCAGTATTACGAAAGAATTTCGAGTCCCTGTCAATTTCACTATAACGACATTTCACTGTACATCATTTTGTAAAGATCTTTTTTCTAAATCGAAATTTGAGGTTCATATAAAAACGTTGCAATATGAGCTAATTTAAACATAAATTAATAACCAACTTTTCCAACTGCGAATCTGTAGGTATTTAAAAATTTTTTTTTTACCTTCATGCTGTTAACTGGTACTGCAGCATCTCTAGGTAGCAGTGATGCAGGTTCCATGCTATCAAAGCTTCGACCATGACTGTTATATTCAAGTGGACAGTTTTAAAGGTAGTAAAGCTGGATCATCACAGTCTCTTCTCCAGCTTCAAAACTCCTGGAAATGTACACTGATGGGTTGTACATTTGATACATAACTTCCACACCTGTAAAAAAAGCACAACTTTCTTATCCTAATCCTAAAATCTACTGCAAAGGTCAGCATTACTGAATATCTAACATGTACAAAAATTGGTGTTATTTTCTGATACATGTATATGCATTGCTAATGGGTTTAATCCATAATTTAGCCTTTCTATATTTCCTCAAATACATGTCAAAGTAGTTATAGAGAAAGCTGGCAGATTTTAGATTTTTCATCAAATATCAGAAATTAAAGGGATACCATGCATAACACAGTTAATAAAATTCTAAGAAAGGACATCACAAAAAGGAATGTAAATTAAAATAATACAGGGGTTTGTGAAATAATGTAGAATACAGCACATTTTTTTATATGTCTATTTTTTTAATGTGGTTTTGTGTAATATAAAATGTTTATGGGGAAGAAATTATGAGGTCCAATTAAGGGCAGGTTATTTAAATAATTGAAATACTTTGACAGGAATTGAAAAAGTTAAATTAGTAGTAATGTAACCATGCCAACATATCTAATAAATTAGTATGCTTGTGACATTGACAAATTTTGTGTGATAGTTAAGATAAATCGCTAATAAAATTAAAGCTTTTTTTTTAAATTTTTAGTTTTCTTTTTCAAAGATTGATTTACTATTGATTTTACTTTATCTATTAAAATTATTACTTTTTGTTTTTTTTTCACTATTTTTGTTTGTTATTTTGTCAAATAGATCGATGCACAGATAGAAAGATAAATAGATAAGCAGACAGAAAAATAGTTAAATTGTTTAACAGATTTATAAAATATGGATAAGCCTATTAACTTCGGTAAGACTAATAAACATATGTTTGCAGCAAACATATATTCATGTTTAATACTCATACTTACTGGATACTCTTTATCAGCCATTTGCTATAGCGGCCCTCTTCAATTTAGGCTTGTTGATTTACGGCCCCTAAAAATAGATTTATATATTTGTATGAATTATTAGACTAACAACATATACGATTTATATATCACTGATGTTATATATATTGAAACTTGTAGTCATAAACACAGGATCATATTATAGCTATATAATGGTACTGTATTTATTGAATCATTCATTCATAATAAAATGACTACAAGTTTAAATATATATAACATCAGTTATATTAAATCGTATATTGTTAGTCCAATACTTTATACAAATATAAAGATCTTTGTACGTTTGTGCTTTATATATAGCATAAAAACATCAATACATTTTTCTGTAAGAGTTATTACCGGCAAAACTCATGCTTCGTCCCTGAAGAGAGCCATAGTAGGCACATTGAACAGGTTTCTTATAAATTAAGGGAAGAAAGTCATGTTGAATAACTGTTACAAAAAATGTTACTAAAATGTTTCGCTATAAGGGCATAAAAAATGTTTTTGTACATGTTGCCAAATCTTGCGCTATCTCAATGCACACATTTTTATATTTCTACGGGCGTCATTCAGTGTGCTCATAAAGCGGCTGGTTTAGACTTGTTTGTGTTTTATTACATACATATTTATTACTGTTTGTTACACATATTAACAACAATGAACCATGTTTGGAAAAAAATATGGCCAGAATGTGTAAAAAGTACAGATGCAGATGTTATTTTTCTTCCTGAAATTAGGCAAGAAATTTTGGATCTAGCACAAGATCTCAAGTCTTGGAAGGTTTGAGAGACCAATGTGATGTGCTTGATCTACTTGAAGCTGATAGGGAAACCACTTTCATATGAGGAACTCATTCAATTGCAAAGGAGAATTGGCGACTTGATGAAGAGGCAGAGCCTGTTGTATCCAATGTAGCTTAAGTTTCTGAGGAATTAGCTCAGCCATTAGCTATTGTAAATCGTGAAAGTGAAATGGGACAAGAAGCAAAGACAAACAACGTTGGACAATTTTTGTAAGCCAGCCCCATCCTTGAACCGTGAAAGATGATTTCAACATTGATCTCCAGGTTACCATTTCTTCATTGTCCTCCAGATTTAGGTCATTTAAACAAAAATAAGACATACACATATTTGTATGTAACATAAAAGTTGTTTCATTTAGTTTTAGAGATCATTGTTGTTTTTGGAGTCTGTTATTATTTTATGTACAAATGTATGTACTTGTTATGTATTTTTAATTTAAATAAAATAAATAAAAAGAGAAAATACATTTTGAATGATAAACCATGTTACATATTTAAAAAATTTTGAACTGATCCCATTGAATTAGTTTATATTAATACTAGAATAATTGGTTCCATATACGGCTTTTCGCTTTGCGGCCAAGTTTCGTGGAATGTATCTAGGCCGTAAAGTGAGGTACGGGTGTACAGTGAAATGTCATTATAACCAACATCAGTGTAACTAAATATCAGTACAGTGAATTTTTTTGCCCCTTCCCCTTCACTTATATAACATCTGTTATGTAAAAAAATCAGTCTAACAAATTTCTTACTTTCAACGAGTTGTGAAAAAAATAGCAGTTTTTTTCAGACATTTGACTTCCTCATTGGACCAAAAAAATTTTAATTCGACAAATTTCTTAAACTTAAGTCAACTTGTGCTCAACGACATTCTACAGTTACTGGATAATGGGGGGGGGGGAGATATTATGTTAACCTTAAACCTCTACTGATAAGGACAGTAAAAATCAATTCTACCAGCTTGCAGTACTGAGTCAAGCTTCATCTTGTATAGGGGTTTGGTGTGGCATTGCACAATTACGTAACAACGAAGGAGAGTGGGGAGAGGTCCGGGGTGAGAGGAGGAGAGTTTTCAGCAATGATAGAAAGGGGAGGAGGAAGAGAGCTAAGACGTCATTGGACAACCATGTTGAATGTAGTGAACGTCACACATCGCGGGATAAAAAAATCAATACATGTTTAACTACCTGTACTGGTATTAAATAATACAGGAAGTGAAGAATAAATGAGTGATTTATTTCACCTTTTGTAATATAACTATACTTCTTTTTCTAATCATAATAAAATTTATTCAAGTAAAAAAAAAAAAAAATATATATTTAAAAAAATTATTTCATTGTTTAAGAAATGAGACTATGAGTAAGAGAACCTCAATAGGCTAAATGCTAAATAAGTAGCTGAACTAAAATGAAATAAACGGAAAGAAATTTTAACATATTTTTAGCTAAATATCTTTGGACACAAAGCAAAAAGACAATATATTTGCATTGATACCCAAATGTTATCGAACCCCCGACAACCCCTCCCCAATTTCAGTGTAACAAATTTTCAGTATTACGAACGAATTTAAGTCCCGGTCAATTTGGATTATGCGACATTTCACTCGTATTGATAATCTTAGATTTTTGACCTTTCTATGGATAAAATATCACCAAACATTTTTATAAGCCAAGATTTGATCTGAGTCCTTTGTGTTTCTTAATTTTCTATATGCTTTTGCTTTCAGTGAGCTTCACCAGATACACAGTCTAGTTTTATTTATATAATGGTAATATTTTACCTAGGCCATATCGCTTAAACATTTCTGAGAATGAGTAAGCTTTCTGCGACCATGACCACCTCTATCAATGCGGATACCAACGGGGTCTGTGTTTTTTATTAGGTGCATAGGTGATCTATAAACTGAAACTGCCATAATGCTACCTGGAGAGCAAACAAATTATTAGTTGTCAGTAACATACAATTCTATAAAATAAAATATATGTCCAATCTAGTTTCCTTTGTTTAAGAAAAATGAGAGTAAAAATGTACAATTATAATAACAAATAAAAAAAAATGGAGATATAAAAAATTAGTTTCTGTCAATTATTATTTATCCTGATTTAAGTTAGCCTTAACTGTAATTATATTAATACTTACCAACATAAAATTCTGGGATGAATATTACTGCTCTTTCTCCTAATCATATACGTCAGGTTTAGTTTTTCTAACCTCTATCCCGAACAACATAAGACTTAGGTTTTGGCAAAAATTCTGGCATAATGTACCTGATGTAATAGGAAAAATGCAGTTAGCACTGTTAGCGGATAAGATTAAAAACTATATGTTATGATATGTGGTATTTTGGATTATATGTGGAGAATTCATAGAAAAAAATGCACCTGAATATAGTATTATATTTTGCACTGAAAGTATAAGGATAAAAAAAATTTATCAGTTACACTATGTAACACAATTTTTGTTCCTGGCTTCTAAGTGTTTTATGTCAACTTATTATGTCTAAAAACTATCGAAAAATAACAACATTCAGTACAAACTTTGTTTTTATGACCGAAGCCCTAGAAAATGTTGTATTTATTGTGACAAGATTAAGGAAAATATTTATACTTTTCCTCTTGCAGATCTAAAAAAACACCAGCATGCTAAATAGACAAAGACAGCAGAAATCACTTAAAAGGTTTGCAGAAATTGATGTTTACTAAATTTGGAGGGCTTTTCAAAGAAACACCCAAAAGTATGTTTTTGTTATAATGACCTCGGCACCGACATTCAAAGTCCATAGATCGTGTCATTTCATGAAACCACCTCGAAGGCCCATTAATGGATGAGACCATTTTTACTGTCACCGATGACCATCCATCCATAGTCATCATACTACAAGGTACTTGTAGCAACATCTATACACTGGTGTAGTCCTCTTTGCGATGCCACAGAATGAAGCTTTACGGAGAAACGGATAGTTGTTTTCGTTTTTTATTTTACATTATGTAATACAGTATCATAATAAAGTTATACATATATTGTCATCTTTTACATACAAAAGTACAGATACGATTGACACTGATAACCTTGTCCTTTAATTGCAATAAATATTAGTAGGTACCTTAAACTGGCCCAAAATCATGGTTTCGCGTCAATGTAGTCAATATTTGGATAGGTTTTAACTAAATGATTTCTCTATAAAATTGATCAAATCTCAAAAATATTTATACCATTTTTAAAGTATTTTGTAAGCCCTATAATATATGTAATTTTTAATTACGCCGATCTCAAAACAAAAGGTTGACCATTTAAATGTAAACCATCAACGGGAAGTCACTTTTTGTCAACCGGGACGCGCCAGCCCCTCATCTTGAATATCCGTTTTCAATCTCCGTATGCAATTCTGGGACATCCATCCTGACAGTAATGCCAATATATCAATGTGTGCAAAAATGAATTCCTTACAACCATACTAAGCGATTTAATTAAATTATTTTAAAAAATATTTTAAATATTAAAGAATCAAAAATAAAAAAGTAAATCACTATGTGATTTTTAAATTTTGTAGTTTTTTCTTTAAGTATTCCATTAGAAAGCGTGTCCATTTTTTCTTTTTAAATGCGATAATAAAACTTGATTTCTAAGCATGGCCCAGAATCGCAGATAGAACTAAGAAATAGCATATAACACATTTTTTCACCTCATTCTTGCACGACCGCGGGAAATGGCCAAGAATCGCTTTGACAACGCTTACACCAGTCATCAATGAATTGAACATTATTGAAACTTTAAAGACCTAGTTGTTATGAAACGAAACAAACTTTGTAGATAAATGGTTACATTATTTGTTCATTACTCTTTTACCTTTATATTTCTTTGAAACGTTTATTGTCGTAGAAGTTATGGCACTTTAATTTGATAAACCTCGAGAAGCCATTTTGATGCTTGTGTACATTGAATGATACCCCTCATGTCGGCGGATACTTCTATTTTTTAAAGAGGTAATAATATTTTCTACATGACATATATATTCAAAAATTGATTAGTATATCTTTTTTACAGTTGTTAGATAGTTTTATTATCTCAAATTTAAACAAATAAAACAGGTCTTGATCGGTAATTGGTTGTCAACGTAAACATGTAGTAGATTGTAGTCAACCCAATTAACATAACTATTATTAAAATGGATATTTATTGAATTAGTGTTGTAAATATAACTTTTTTTAGTCTATACTTATTATCTAAGTCAGAACCATTTTTTTAAATATCATCTTTATCAGACGGTAAATAACACTTTATAGAAGATGTATGTGCTAGTTGGAGGGAATAATTTTATTGCATTGGGTTACCAAACTATCAATACATTACTTCTTCAACTCTGGTTTTGAAAGAGGAAAATGGCAAGTCATGGGACATCTAACTGTTTATTTCATACTTTTTTTAATAATATCTTTAGTTACCTGGCGCGCTTTTGCTAACTATTAATATTATTATTAATATAATTAAACATGGTTCTCATAAACTTAAAAAAGAAATTGGTATCAAGTTAAGCAAGTAGCACATAGAAAAGAATCTTTATGTTTAAAAATACCATATCAGC